>CM077152.1:165803853-165851787 GCA_039583875.1 Platanthera guangdongensis | reverse complement strand
CCCTTGGCTTATGTGTTTTTCACATAAGTGAAGGTTACATTTCATATTACAGCTTATTGTCTTTATATGCTATAGAACTTGCTAGATTAGGACCGCTTTCATCTGCTTTTGATATTCCCACCTTCAGGTCCTCCCCTTTCTTCCTCTCCGCTCGGTGCTAGAGAGCCGTGGGGGAAGGGGTGGGGATGAATAGGACTTAGTCCTTTTAGACTAACGGTTTTCGAACCGCATCATTAGGGGATCGTGGAGACCAGCATGAAGGAGCAGCCCCAGAGACCGGTGCGCTTGGAGGTGGGGCAGTCTACTCCGGAGTTCATACAGCCGGGACCAGTGAGTCTCGACCTTGAGTAGTTTTTCTACTTTGTTTTCTGCATGAGAGATCTTGTAGTGATGTTATGATGTACCGGCATAAGCCCGTTTTTGCTACTCTGATGGTTATTTTTCTGTGGACACATCCCCTTCGTGGAGTTATTTTTATTATGTCATGTGATTCTCTGTGGACAGATAGTTTCCATTTACTTCATTATGCCACTCGCTGTGATCGAATTGGCCGGCAGAATCGGCGCTTGGTGTGATGACCCTTCAGGCCTGAAGGAGTCACCTCGCCAAAACGGCGGTTCGGCCTAAGACCCCCGTGTCGAAAAAGTAAAAAAAAAGGGGGTCTTTTCGAGCCCTAACCTCGAAAAGATAAGTCCAACCGAGGCTAGCGACGCCGGGATTCACTTATGAGAATCTTCGGTGCCTGCCCCCCCCCCATAGGGCCTATAAATATGAGATCCCAGCTTTCATTAAGGTCCCTTTTTGTCTTCCTTCGTTTCCTCGTCCTTCAACATGTCTCACAGTCAGAGTTTTCGTGAGCGCCTTGCGATGGTGCGAAAGCGAAATAAGGCCAACATGGCTGCCCTTTCCCGGATCTAGGGGGTACTCCTCCCTCAGCCCCTCCGTCCTCTCGCCTGAAGAAGATGAAGGCCGCCTGCCCTCCCCTCTCGGCGGTCGCGACCTCCTCCGCCCCTTTGACAACAGATAATCTTCCCGCATCTTTCGGGGAGAGACGGGTAATTCCTCATTCTTCTCTCTTTTCTTTCGTCCCACCTACTGATCACGCTTTTTCAGGGAAACTCTGTTGATTCCCCTATGCCTGCCAATCCTCCTGACGATATCAACCAAACTCATCAGCGCACTGACTCGCTCGAGACGTCCTCCCCACCCCTCTCGCGAAAAGAAAGCCTCCCGTGGATTGTGGGGAACCCTCGCATCCCAAGTAAGAACTTACCCTTCTCTCTTTTCCTCCAATTCGTCTTCTTTTATCCAACCCATGCGAGCTCATCCTTGTTTATGATTTCTCGCTCCCTGTGCAGGAATCCAATTTGATTCTGACACTGAAGACGCTCCCGCGTCTCCCCCCCCCTCGCCTCTTCCCCATCCTGACGAGATCGAGGACTACTTGGGTGATCCCATGGATACCCTGGAGCTGAAGCGGAGGACGGCTAGGATGTTCCGCAAATAGACGCATATAATCCGCGAGATGGAGCTGGAGAAGCAGGCCTCTGACCGTCGCGTGGACTGGCTAGAAACAGAGTGCCACCGCCTTTCTGCCGAGATGGAAGTCGACGGATCAATGGACGGGACAGACACCCAAGCCATCCTAATTGAGACTGATGAACATCTCCATCTCGCGCACTGCGGCGTGGTCGCCGCTCGTGCTTTTCATCTTCCTGGCCGTCCTCCCTTTGCGGGAGGCCAAGATGGCCGCTGGAAATGGGTCAGGAACTAAACTGTCACGGTCCCGTCTCGCCTTCTCCAAGCACCCCCTGTATTATTATTGCCAATTTAATTATGTTTAATTACTGATGCGTTGTATAAAACTTCTCTGGACGGGATGCCCCCTCCATGCGGGATGAAATATTTCATCATTATGGTGTTGTATCTGTCATGTCATACTAGGTTTTTCATCATTACTGTGATTAACTTCATTTTCAATTAATTAGTTCGTAATGATGGCTTTGACTTCGAAAAAGTCACCGTGGCGTTTTCGAACTTTGGGTTCTAGAGCGAGAGAGATAGAGAGAGAGAGAGACGAAGCGTCGGGCTATCTCTTCATTTCTCGCCGCTTGATTTTCCCGCTGGATCTCCTCTCTCCTTCATTCATTATAAATACCTCTTAAATCCAGATATTCCCATACTTCTGTTACTATTCTTGGCTGTTTTTGCGGTCAGAGCTTCCGCCTACCCTTCTTCTTCTACACACTTCTCGCATCCCGCTCTCCCTCTAAATCGCTCTCTTCCCCTATTTTCGCCTTCTCGCCTGCTATGGGAAAGAAGAAGGTGGAAGAAGGCGAGGCCGCTGTCGCTGCGGAAAGCGATTTGTGGATCACGATTTTCCTCTCGCAGAATGCCAGAGGAAGAATATACTCGCTTCGCCAGCGAGTTCCTTGCTGACGGATACTTATCTCGCCCACCCAAAGTTGGCGAATGCATCAATACTTTCTACCCCAACGAACTAGCCTTCCCCGTCTCGCACTTCGAGGCAGGGCTGCGGCTTCCCCTTTGGCCAGAGGTCAAATTAGTCCTCAAGTACTTCGGGGTTGTCCCCACCCAATTCAACCCCAACGCTATCTCAATACTGATTGCTTTCGCCTGCTACCTGCGGCGAGAGCGCATCGAATTCAGCTTGACCGCCTTTCGCAAGCTGTTCGTCTATCACGCGAAATATGATGGACTAAAGGTGTGCGAGACACCGAATAAAAATCATCACTGGCTGACTCGCTTCGTCTTCGTTCGCGGGGATTTGGGAGCAATTCCTCTTGCCCCTGTGTCTCCTGCTGAATGCTACTATGAAAACCCCCAAGGTGGGGGTGCCGAGAAGGATCTCTGCGACTTCTTCGCAGGGAAAAATTTCGAGGTCCAATTACCTCAGGCGAGACCTCGACTCGCTTCCAGCCGTCTTCCTCGGCGAAGGTATACTCCCATCCCCCCTTTAGCATTGTAAAATTTTGTGTTCTCTACTGACTGTCAACCTGTCTAGGAGAGAGAACCATCCCTGTTCATCCTCCTTACCAGAATAACAGGGTCTTGCCTTAGCGAGTATGGCGGCGGAGGCCGCAAGGGATACGCTGACCCCCACCGTAAAAGAAAGAGCCCCGGGATGAGGGAACTTCCCGTCACAGCCAAAGAAAAAGGTGAAGAAAGCGGCGTCTTTCAAAAAAGGAGAAAAAGTTTGCCAAAGTAAGGAAAGAGTTATCGGGATCCATGTCTCCCATCTCTATAGTGTCTCCCTCGCCTCCCCAACTACCCGTCTCTCCTACCCGCGAGACGGTCTTGTCAGAGCCAGCTGCCACCACCAATGTTCAGACTGCCGAGTTCCCTTCCGGCGAGGCTGGCTCCTCCAGCCGCCGGCTCCCGCCTCGCACCCCAATTATAACATGGGGCCTGTGCCGGATGATAATGCCTGCGATTCGGTGCTCCTCTGGGACAAGGAGGTTAACTGCGTATCGGTGTCCACTCTCCTTCCTTCCTGGAAAGAGCAGGACCCCCCCAGCAGTCACGCCTTCGCCCTAGGGTTCGGGCTATATGGTGGCCTTGGATCTGAGCCTGCGGACAATGAGACATCGCGGGATCTCATTCTGAAGAGAGCCCACTCTCAATTTTGCTCCCTGGAACTCGCGCACCGGGTCTCGCACCGCCTGGTCTTCAACAATAGGAAATGGAAGGAGGCGGAGGCCGGTCTCGCCGCGAAACGGGAGAAGTCTAACGACCTTGAGAAGCGGCTGGCCGTCGCCGACAACCTACTTGCGCAGAGTCAGGGTGGTGTGGTAAGTTTTCTTACTGCCTCTTTACTAGCCCTACTCGCCGCTCATTATGGTCCATTCATTAAATCTTCTTGCAGGATGCCGAGACTGCCGACCGGATGCGCTCGTGCATTGAGGAGTTGGAGGGAGAGAACAAGAAATTAAATGCTGAAACTATCCACTTTCGGAATAGCGCGGCACCCCCCTCAGACCAATGTCCCGTTCCTTCTCGCTACTCTGTGGACGAGGTGGATGCCCTCTGCAAAGATTCCAATATCAAGACAACGAAGCTTGTTCTTAAAATGATGAAGGAGCTGGGGGTGGTGCGCGATGATGCCGAGACGGTTACTGTCCGCGACCTGGTCCCCCACTTATTCGGCGAGACGGACGACAGCTCATCTTCTGACAGCGAGGAGTAGGGGAACACCAGCGACCGTGACTTCTCCCCCCCCCCCCCCCCCCCCCCCCCCCCCCCCCCCCCCCCCCCCCCCCCCGCCCTCTTTTTATTTTTTATCTTGTCTTGCAATCTTGATAGACACTTCCTCGGGAATAACGAGGTGCTCTCTTTTGTGTGATGATCAAATGGGATATTATTATTAACTTTTTACATGTTACTATTGTACTCTTTCCTTCTATTGTTTCGCTTAATAGCAAGCCCAAAGACGCTAGACCTTGGGCCTCTCTTCGCCTTTACCACCCGCGAGAGCTTCTGTCCCTTAGTGCTCGTCTCGCCGTAAGATAAACATGTGCTAAAGACCTTGGAGACCAGCCCCCCCCCCCCCACATGACAGGCCCCACCTTTTTATGCCAGGCCCGCGCCTTGGACAAGGAAGACCACTCGCTATGGGCGAGACCATCCATGCCGAGTGTCGGCAAGAATTCCTCCTCTCTGGCCTAATCCCCGATCCTTCATTTTTCTATGGATTTTCCACCAATCTCCTGATAAATATGGACATTTCTCCCTATTAACTCTCACCACTTGACTTGCCCTCGAGCGAGCCTACAGCCCTGCCAGCTAGATGAAAGCCTGGTCAGCGGGTCTGCTCGGGGTCTCCTCTCCAAACCATCTCCAACCACCGAGTGAGCCTACAGCCCTGCCAGTTAGATGAGAGCCTGGTCAGCGGGTCTTCTCGGGGTCTCCTCTCCAAAACCTTCAACCACCGAGTGAGCCTACAGCCCCGCAGCTAGATGGGAGACTGGTCAGCGGGTCTGCTCGTTGTCTCCTCTCCAAAACCTCCAACCACTGAGTGAGTCTACAGCCCTGCCAGCTAGATGAGAGCCTGGTCAGCGGGTCTGCTCGTGGTCTCCTCTCCAAAACCTCCAACCACCGAGTGAGACTACAGCCCTGCCAGCTAGATGGGAGCCTGGTCAGCGGGTCTGCTCGGGGTCTCCTCTCCAAAATCTCCAACCACCCAGTGAGCCTACATCCCTGCCAGCTAGATGGGAGCCAGGTCAGCGGGTCTGCTCGGGGTCTCCTCTCCAAAACCACCAACCACCGAGTGAGCCTACAGCCCTACCAGCAAGACGGGAGCCTGGTCAGCGGGTCTGCTCGGGGTCTACTCTCCAAAACCTCCAACCACCGAGTGAGCCTACAACCCTGCCAACTAGATGGGAGCCTGGTCAACGGGTCTGCTCGGGGTCTCCTCTCCAAAACCTCCAACCACCGAGTGAGCCTACAGCCCTGCCAGCTATATAGGAGTGTGGTCAGTGGGTCTGCTCGGGGTATCCTCCCCAAAACCTCCAACCACCGAGTGAGCCTACAACCCTGCCAGCTAGTTGGAAGCCTGGTCAGCGGGTCTACTCGGGGTCTCCTCTCCAAAACTTCCAACCACCGAGTGAGCCTACATCCCTGCCAGCTAGATCGGAGCCTGGTCAACGGGTCTGCTCGGGGTCTCCTCTCCAAAACCTCCAACCATCGAGTGAGCCTACAACCCTTCTAGCTAGATGAGAGCCTGGTCAGCGGGTCTTCTCGGGGTCTCCTCTCCAAATCCTCCAACCACAAAGTGAGCCTACAGCCCGGCCAGCTAGATGGGATCCTGGTCAGCAGGTCTGCTCGGGGTCTCCTCTCCAAAACCTCCAACCACCGAGTGAGCCTATAGCCCTGCCAGCTAGATGGGAGCCTGGTCAGCGGGTCTGCTCGGGGTCTCCTCTCCAAAACCTCCAACCACTGAGTGAGCCTACAACCCTGCCAGCTAGATGGGAGCCTGGTCAGTGGGTCTGCTCGGGGTCTCCTATCCAAAACATCCAACCACCGAGTGAGCCTACAGCCCTGCTAGCTAGATGGGAGCCTAGTAAGCGGGTCTGCTCGGGATCTTCTCTCCAAAACTTCCAACCACTGAGTGAGCCTACAGCCCTGCCATCTAGATGGGAGCCTGGTCAGCGGGTCTGCTCGGGGTATCCTCTCCAAAAATCTCCAACCACCGAGTGAGCCTACACCCTGCCAGCTAGATGGGAGCCTGGTCAGAGGGTCTGCTCGAGGTCTCCTCTCCAAAACTTCCAACCACCGAGTGAGCCTACAACCCTGCCAGCTAGATGGGAGCCTGGTCAGCGGGTCTGCTCGAGGTCTCCTCTCCAAAACCTCCAACAACTGAGTGAGCCTAAAGCCCTGCCAGCTAGATGGGAGCCTGGTCAGTGGGTCTGCTCGGGGTCTCCTCTCCAAAACCTCCAACTAACGAGTGAGCCTACAACCCTGCCAGCTAGATGGGAGCCAGGTCAGCGGGTCTACTCGGGGTCTCCTCTCCAAAACCACCAACCACCGAGTGAGCCTACAGCCCTACCAGCAAGATGGGAGCCTGGTCAGCGGGTCTGCTCGGGGTCTACTCTCCAAAACCTCCAACCACCGAGTGAGCCTACAACCCTGCCAACTAGATGGGAGCCTGGTCAACGGGTCTGCTCGGGGTCTCCTCTCCAAAACCTCCAACCACCGAGTGAGCCTACAGCCCTGCCAGCTAGATGGGAGCCTGGTTAGTGGGTCTGCTCGGGGTCTCCTCTCTTCCATCTCACCCTTGGTGCTATAAAAAAGATCATCCACACTCCCCTCACATCAAAAGAGCACATCGAAATTGCAGACATCATACAACAATAAAAAGTGCAATGAACAGAAAGTGTTACGGGTAAAATCTCTTTAAATCATCACCACTTCGGGCTCGATCGAGGGATACCCCGTCCACATCCTGGAGGTGGTACCCTCCTGACTTCAAGACCTCTGTTACTACACAAGGACCCTCCCAATTGGGATTGAGCTTCGCTACGGAGGCCCCTCTACCTGCTGCATCTACCTTTTTTAGGACCAAATCTCCCTTCTCGAACTGTCTGACCCTTATATGCTTGTCGAAGTACCTTGCCATCCGGCGCTTGACCTCCTCCTGTCGGACCATCGCCAAATCCATGAGCTCCTCCACGAGATCCAGAGAGAGTCTCTGCTCTTCCTCGTTCTCCGCTCTCCATCCTTCGCCTCCTTCCCTTGCAACCGCTACTCTTGGTGATGTGACTTCAAACTCGATAGGTATGACAGCCTCCGAGCCTTGAGAGAGCTTAAACGAGGTTTCTCCCGTGGCGGTGTTTGGTGTGGTCCTCAAGGCCCACAAGACTGAATGTAGCTACTCCACCCAATTCCCCCTCAAATTCTCCACTTTCTTCTTCAACAAATTGACAATGACCTTATTGGCTGCTTCCACATGCCCATTACTCCGTGGATGATGAACATGGGCAAAGCGGAGATCTATTCCAAAACAGATGCAGAAATCAACGAACTCTCTACTTGCAAATTATGGTATGTTATCTGTTACAATGGCTAGAGGTAACCCATACCGACAGATGATCTCCCCCCATACGAAAGTCTTGACCACCTGCGATGTTACCTTAGCCAGCGCCTTCACCTCCAGCCATTTCGAAAAGTAGTCCACCATGACTAGCAGGAATTTCCTCTGGCCACTCGCTTGGGGAAAAGGACCCACCAGATCTAGCCCCCATATAGCGAAAGGCCAGGGAGCTGTTATTGTCTGTAACCTCTGGGCCAGAAGGAGCTGGAGGGGGGCGAACTCCTGGCATTTTGACACCTTTTCGCGAATTCCTCCGCATCTTTCCTAGGGGTAGGCCAGAAGTACCCCTGTCTTAGCACCCTCCCTTCTAATGTCCGGCTCCCCGAGTGACTCCCGCATTCTCCCGAGTGAATCTCTTGCAGAACCTTTGGAACCTCTTCCTCTGACACACATCGGGCCAGCAAACCCGACAACGTCTTGCAATATAAAATCCCATCTTTCAGCAGGTAGTACGCCGATTTGTATCTAGTATGCTTCTTATCGTGTTCTTTCGCGGGTAACTGCCCTGATGCCAAAAAGGTGATGAAGGGGTCCATCCAAGACTTCTGTTGGCATATCTCCATGAGCTCCCCTTCTTCTATAGATGGCCTAAAGAGCTTCGTCATTGTTCCCCTGGCTCGAGGGCCATAATTGGAGAGTTGGTCAGCCTGAGTGCTCTCCCCCCTCGGGACGTGCTGAATTGAGAAGCTTCGGAACTGTCTGATGATGCCCTTGACCTTTCCTAGATACAACTGGAGGGTGGGCTCCCTTGTCTTGAACTCCCCTTTGATCTGGTCTACCACCACCATGGAGTCGGTCGAGGCCTCGATGTCTTGTATGCCCAATTCTCGGGCTAACCTGAGTCCCACGATGATCGCCTCATATTTCGCTTGGTTGTTGGTGATCGTGAAATGAATCTTCAAGGCCTGTTCAATCCTGGTCCCCTCCAGACTTATCAAGACCATTCCCCCTCTGAAGGAATTTCTTCCTGACGCTCCATCTACTAACATCTTCCAGGTTGCTTGAGGGGACACTTCCGCCTCCTGGACCTCAACTACATACTCTACCAGGAAATCGACCACCGCCTGTGCCTTAATGGCGAGCCGAAGAACGAAAGCGAGGTCGAATTCACTGAGCTCTATTGACCACTTGGCCAGCCTCCCGGAATGTTCTACCCCCTCCAAGATGCGACGGAGGGGGTGATCCGTTACCAGCTGAATAGAATGAGCATGAAAATACGGTCCGATCTTTCGGGCCAAGACGATGAGAGCAAACGCTAACTTTTCAAGGATGGGATACCCGAGCTCCGCTTTATTTAAGACCCACCTCATGTAGTAGATCGAAAACTGCTTCTTCGCTTCTTCTCGCAAAAGAACCGAGCTCACAACCCCAGTCCCTACCCCTAAGTATAAAAACAAGACCTCTCCTTCCCTTGGTCCATGGAGTAAAGGCGTCCGGGTGAGCTGTTGCTTTAGCGCCAGGAAAGCCTTCTCACATTCTGGGGTCCATTCAAACTTCTTGCCACCCCGCAGTGTCCGAAAGAAAGGCGAGCATCTCTCTCCGGCTCGGGAGAGAAACCTGCTTAGCCCGGCCAACTTGCCAGTGAGACGCTGAACCTCCTTAGCATTTCTAGGGGACTGCAACTCTAGTATTGCTTTTACTTTCTCGGGGTTGGGCTCCACTCCTAATGGAGTGAGAAGATGTCCGAGGAACGTTCCCCTATTGGCTCTGAAAACACATTTCAGGGGCTTGAGTCTTATTTTATATTTCCTCAGGGTTTCAAAGGTCTCCTCAAGATCTAGGATATGAGCTTCGAGGTCCTTGCTTTTGACCATCAAGTCATCCACGTATACCTCGAGGTTCCTCCCTGTCCGTTTTTGGAAGATCCGATCCATCATTATTTGGTAGGTCTGTTGGGTATTGTATCCACGATTACCTACATTTGAGAAAGCCACCTGTCAAGCTAAGATGAATTCACAATGTATTTGATAAACTCTTTCAAGTTGTACTTGCAGTCTCTCCACGCTAAGTGCACACCAATGTAAGGGTGCAGTAGGTCAATATACACGGGTCTGCACGACGTAATCCCTCGTTGAGCAGATCAGTGTGTTGGCCTATGTGTACTCTCTCTATTGGAGTGCACTTACTTTCAAGTACAGGGCCGCTCATATGCAAGAGAAGACAAGGAGCTTGGAGGATCAAGGAGCAGCTCCTAGGTGGAAGACGAAAAATCGTCCAAGGCAAATTCGACGAGAATCACCAAGTGATTCTCGCCGAATCGGCGAGAATCACTAGGTGATTCTCGTCGAATCGTCGAGAATCATCAGTGATTCTCGCCGACTCCTTCTGGCCATCTCAAAATGGTGCCAAGTAAGATTCGGCGAGAATCACTTGTAATTCCCGCCGAACCTGTGGTCTAGCAGCCCATGAATACAAAGTAAAATTCGTTGAGAATCAACAAGTGATTCGACGAGAATCACAAACGATTCTCGACGAATCGTCGAGAATCACTTGGTGATTCTCGCCGATTCGTCGAGAATCGTCTGCGATTCTCGCCGATTTTTACTTGGCGTTTTCTCAGAATGCTGCTGAACCGGATTCTGCTTCTGGATTTGTTTGAACCGGATTTTGGGGATTTCATTTGTGGGTCCCACAAACGGTCATATTTGAGAATCCTACAGTATTTATACACAGGTATTTTTGAACAGTAAATCTACGGATAAGAGAGAAAGAAAATCCAGCGGCGACGCAACCCTAACTTCGCGAAATCGCTCCGCTCCGTCGCCGCCGCTCGCGTCAAGTGGTCGCCGCTGCTGATAGCTCTTCTTCCCGATCTCCGGTGACAGAAGCTTAGCAAGGCTTGAGTCTCACGCGTCTATCCGGAGATCTCTTGTCTCTCGATTTGTTGACCGGGAAAACTCCCCCGTCCGAATCGATCGAGACGACTGATCCTAGAGTGACCGTTGGTAGACCTAGCTTGCTTCGCTACGAAGTTTAGATCTCCAAGTTCTGCAGCCACTTTTCATCGTAGCCGCCGATCCCGAAGCTAGCCGCCGCTCGTGTGCCGCCGCCGGTTCCGGGGAGATCTTCTCCAAGAGAGACCAAGGTCGTAGACTCTTCATCGACTTCAAGAACACGTCGTCGAACAAAGAGGAACACCGTAGTCTCCAAAAGAAGTTTGTATCACGTGTACATTCTACATTTTCATTTCGTTGTAAAGGAACTGTTGTTCCGAGTTGTAAGGGTTGGGTGCAACCCGCTTTGTGGGAGTGTTGACTCTCACGTGTGGAAGGGCTCCTTCCGTTAGTGCAGGGATTGGATTTCAATCCCGTGGGTGAAGTGACCGAGTCGTCCCTTGTTGGGGAGATAGGTCGAAGGGGGAAAGTGGATGTACCCAAGTCGGGGAACCACTATAAATTTGCTGTGTATTCTGTGTGCTGTGTCTGTTGTTTTTATTGTGCAGGTACATCTGTAAATTCCGCAAAAGAACCACACGTCACCTATCCCCCCCCCCCTATAGGTGCACATAGCCGACACTAGGTGGACTTTCAAGTGGTATCAGAGCGAGGTTACTCTTCAAAAAGGTTAACACCTTGAGTAGAATCCTGCCACCAGTGTCAGAAGCATGGATCTGGATTATGACGTATTGCCACTCAAACTCCCTGCATGCACAAAGGATTATTATCCTATCTGGAGGATGAGAGTATTATTCCACCTGGATGCCATCGATCCACGCGCATCCCTCATCCTGGAAGAGGGTCCGTTTATCCCCATGAAGACCTCCGACTCGGGGATCCAAGTGCCCATGTGCATTGCTGAGATGACAGAGATGGAACTCTCATTTTCCAACTGGATCAGAGGATTCGACAAATTATCATGGATGTCTGGTCTGGAGCCTCTCACTCCAGGTTGGAAAAATGTAAAACGGCTAAATCTCTGTGGATGACGATCTTAGAGCTGATGGGGGGGTCAGAGAATGCTGAAATATGCTGCCAATCAGAGGATGAAGCGTATGTGGGGGTCCTCACCTCTGAAGATGAATGCAAGGATCCTTCGGATTGCATCAGAGCTCCAGTATCCTTGTCAGAGACTGAAGAAGATAGTGAGGAAAGCAGCTCCGACGAGGACGAAACATTGGTCACTGATTCTAATGACAATAACCCAGATGAGCAGGTATCATCTTCATCCTGTCCCACATCTTTTGACTTTTTCGAAGACAGAAACTGCTCTCCTCCAGAAAATACTGATTCCCTGAAGAGAGCCCTTCAGGAAAGCAATCTACTTGCTGAGGAGCAAGCTCGAGAGATTGCTCGACTGAAGATCTTGTTGGTTCTCCAATTGGCGTCCAACAAGGTCAAGGACTCTAAGATCTCAGCTCTAGAGAATAGTCTAGAAAATGAGAAATGTATAGTATCTAACTTTTCCAAAGTTGATGCTATAAAGGGAAAACAAGAAACCGGGTGGATCTCCCGGATTATCCAGGGATGGAGAAATGGGGAAACGGTGTTCCGACCTCCCACTCCAAGCGGGAAGGCAACTCATCATGCCTTCAGGTATGACCACAGGAATAATCGTGGTCACTGCAAGGGTGAATTGTCCCCATGTGGAAACGTCCATAGTGCAAGAGGCGTCATGGCCACCCATGAGGAAATACCTAAGGCTCATTCTGAGCCCTTTGTATTCACGGCACTGCCACAACCAAGTGTGGATCTGCAGGTCCTAGTTCACAGAAGAATTCTCTCCATTCGAGGACACGGGATAGGGAGAATAGAAGTCATGATGTCAGGCGTCATGGAGCCTCAGCAAGGAAGATGCCTGAAAGAATGGCACCGCCTTCTCGGCCTCATAACGCTCACATCATGCATTCGTTCCACCCTTCATCATGCCTCGACGGAAGAGGAATTTGTGCAACAAGAACATGCCCTATCCCTTTTAGACCTAGGACCGTGACTACATCCATCACTAGATCAGGTCGAAAACGGCGATACAACATTCACTCTTGTTGGTGCTGCGGCAAAGTGGGACACTTTGCCATTGACTGTTGGCACAACCCCTCAGTGCCCACAGCAAGGGCTTATCCACATTCTAGGGACAGGGGTAGTCTTCCAGACAGGTTTTCCGAAGGAATTCAGTTGCATGCTTATGCTAATAGAAACCTAGGACCCAAAATGATTTGGGTTCCTAAGGTAAAGTAATTCTGTCTTGCAGGGTAGTCTAGGTCCCCGTGAATACTTTGGGAACTAGACAGTACATGACTCAAGGCTAACTTGGAACAAGCATCTGCAATAACAGATGTGCTACCTGTTGAGCATACTCACTTTAAGCTACTAATATGTTCTACCTGTGGGACTAAGACGATGACTCTCCATATCCCAGGTAATTTTGATCAGTTCAAGGACTTGTGTCATGATGCATCCTCATTCAAAGTAAATATATATATATTTCTATCCTTGTGTATACGTATACTTATGCTTATCACGAGGCATGCAAACCATTACACATCAATAAAAGGATAACAAAGATATGTCATTGCGAATTTTGACACATCACAATTGACATCAAGAAGTGTCTGAAGAAGTCTCGCTCAAATCCTAATAGATTGTCGTTATAATAAACATGTATTTATTAATCTTGTATTAACTTGACATTCGAAGACATGTCGTTGTAAATCTCGACAACATACAATTGACATTTAGAAGACTTTGCAAAAACCTCAGTAAAATTCAAATAGATTGACTTTAGAATATACTTGTATTTATCATTTCTTTTATTAACTTGACATCGAAAAATCTCTAAAATGGTGCAATGCTTCCCAAAGTAGTCAAGAAAAACATCTATATTTACTCTGAATCCCGCCGACCCATTTTACATCTCGCTGAATTAGACAAATCCCGCCGAAGAAGCTCCCGACCGCTCGACTTCCATAAGAATCCCGACGACGTATATAAATCCCGCCGAAAGACCATCTCCGCCTGTTCGCCTTCCTCACGACTCGCGCAAGAGCCCACCCGACGACCCTCGCGCAAGAGAACTCCCTAAGACTCGCGCACGGGCACTTCCGCGAACTCGCCGACACCCGCAGCCCTCCGACGCTCTCGTCGACGCCGTCGAATCGCTGCTGTGTGTGACCTTCTTCTCACGGCAAGGTTCTAGCAAGGCCGCACCCCTCGGGATACTCTCCCCTCCACCGAAGATCTTCCCGAAGCTCATCAACTCACTTGCGTGTAAGCCCTTAGGTAACCTCCTCCTCAATGGCTCCAAGGCCGAACCCCAAGTGATGTTTTCCTTTTGAATGTTCACTAATGTTTAGAGTCGGGCTTCTTTCTAGATCCTCAATGGCCCCAAGGACGACTGCAGGCTTGATTTCTGGTTGCGAGCTGGTTCGCACTGGTTTTTCTCATGCCTCGGACGAGTTCCGGAACATCATTCTCATGCTGGAAGAAGTCGGACTAACCTTCGTATTGGAGCATCCTTGCAAAGTTTTAGATAAAGAAGTGCTGGAGTTCTTCTCTACCGCAAGGCTTCGAGACAGAGACTCCATCATCAAGAGCAAGGTGGCTGGGACTAAGGTAAAGATGTCTGCCAGTAAGCTAACTCGCTACCTGCAGCTTTCAAGTGCGGAGCAGGAAGACTATTTGGAGGACGAGGACCAAGCCAGAACCCTCCTGTTCTGCGGTCTACCTAGAGGCACTCGATCAGTAAAGCGAAAAGAGATGAATGAAGAAGGGAAGCTCCTATCTGACATCATAGGAAAAGTACTCATCTGCAAGCCAGGCTCCCATGATCATATCTCCGGAGATATGTTCAAAATTCTCATAGCTGTGGTCTGCAGAAAGAGGTTCAACTAGGGAGAGTTGTTGTTTCAAAAGATCAAGGACACTCTGGGCACTCCAAGCTTCGGTCGCATCATCAGTCTATATCTCAACCAGCTCAACGGAGACAAATTCGACATGAGCAAAGGAGTCCCTCTCCATTACTTGAAAAAGATGGATGCTACTGTGTTTGATCGATGGGAGCGGCGCATCGGACAGCCTGCTGTAGAAGAGCATGAGGAAGTATCTCCCGCAGCCTCCCCCCATGAAATTCCTGATACCCTGACTGCAGGAATCGAGGGGGAGACTCTACCCTCTCATATGGATATAATATCTGACATCGCCCAGGTGGCCAGGGATGCGGTGGCCGAAGTTCATGAAGAAAGTGAACCTGGGTTGGAGGATGAGGAGGTCCTGAACAGACACACTCAAGGAACTGAAGCTGAAACACTGGACTCTGCTGATCAAGAAGAGGAAGAAGCTGCTGATGTGGATGAATTTTTGGATGCGGACGGAGAGGACGCTGTGAATGAGGGCCATGAAGTGTTTGAGTCTCCGGATACTGATGAACCTCCTACTGATAAGTCTGCACCAGTGGAGGGGGAGGTAAATGAGGCCACCAACATTCCTCCCATAGAGACTGTGATGGTATCCAGCTCTACTGATGCGTCTGCTGCCGAGCCAGAGCAAGGCCAAGAAGTGCCTCTGGGTATCCCATTACGAGATGACCTAGCCATTCACACTGTCCATATAATTCAGGGCATCGTGAATGAGCTTAAAACCTCTTTTGATAAAGCTCAGAAAACAATGCTGCAAGAGATTAAGACTTCTGAAGATCTCATGCTGAAGAATATGGTGGCAATCAACCATAAGCTAGACGTAATGGAGAAGAAATTCGAAGAAAAATATAACGCGGCCGGCGAAGCTGTCACACTGTTAATGGCCGGCTTGAAAAAGGCTACTGATACTCTGGCTGTTGTCAATCAGAACGCACACGTTGTGGCCAACAATATTCAGAAATTTGATGGTAACATGGTCACTTTAAATGCAAATCAGCAGGCCCTAATCACTGAATTCAGCAAGACAACTAAGCATATTGATGACTCCTTGCACTCATATGCCAATTGCATAGCTGACGAAGCCAAAAAGGGGGAGAAGGAGTATATCGCTAAGCTGGCCGAGCTCCAAGAAAGCATGGATGCAAACTTTGCCCAATCAAGCAAATACGTCTATGAGAGTTGCTGGTGGATGCTACAACAGGCACTGGGCACGTTAGGCGTCGTCCTACCTGACCAACTTGCCGGTGTTCAGGTTCCTGAGACTTCTAAGGCTGCTGAGGAAGTACATATTGCTGAGGATGTAAGTACAAGTGCTGCTGATATTTTCACTGATGAAGCTGACGCTAGGGCCATCTCCAAATCTAAGATGAGAAGTATGTTTGACCAGGAGGCTTTAGCTAAAGCAAGGGGAAAGAGGAAAGTTCAGGAAGGGACATCAAAGGAGACACCAACTCAAAAGAGGATCAGACTGAGTGAGGAGGATGTAAGAAACGAAAGGTGGAGCCCAGTTTCAAGGAACATCATCTTAGACACCTTCCGGCTGCAAGAAAGAGGAGAGATAAATCGAAATGAAGCATATAGCCAATATGAATGGGAGACGCACAAAGCATTTGAAGCGAAGCGCAACATTTTCTTCAGAAACAACAAGGATCCAGACAAAGTTGCTCCTCCTAGGTACTACCCGAAGCCCAAGGAATACATGGAAAGGCAGAGCAAAAAGTACTTGGCGCAAACTCTTAAGGGTGACGTAGTTAAGGACAAATAGTCATTATTTTATAGCTGGTCACGGTGTATTAAGAACATTTAATAATTATTACTGTCGTATGAACAGTTCTGAATTATATGTGAATATATTTCTCTTGGTATATATATATATTCTTGAATGTGTGAATGATTCAAGTCCTGTTCTGATTACATATATTCCCTTGAGTTGCATATTTAATTTTTTTTTTAAATGCTATAATTATTATTTGATAGGTGTTATTCATCTTAGCTAGTAGGGTTTTGGCTTCGTCAAATAGGGGGAGATTGTTGGGTATTGTATCCACGATTACCTAGATTTGAGAAAGCCACCTGTCAAGCTAAGATGAATTCACAATGTATTTGATAAACTCTTTCAAGTTGTACTTGCAGTCTCTCCACGCTAAGTGCACACCAATGTCAGGGTGCAGTAGGTCAATATACACGGGTCTGCACGACGTAATCCCTCGTTGAGCAGATCAGTGTGTTGGCCTATGTGTACTCTCTCTATTGGAGTGCACTTACTTTCAAGTACAGGGCCGCTCATATGCAAGAGAAGACAAGGAGCTTGGAGGATCAAGGAGCAGCTCCTAGGTGGAAGACGAAAAATCGTCCAAGGCAAATTCGACGAGAATCACCAAGTGATTCTCGCCGAATCGGCGAGAATCACTAGGTGATTCTCGTCGAATCGTCGAGAATCATCAGTGATTCTCGCCGACTCCTTCTGGCCATCTCAAAATGGTGCCAAGTAAGATTCGGCGAGAATCACTTGTAATTCCCGCCGAACCTGTGGTCTAGCAGCCCATGAATACAAAGTAAAATTCGTTGAGAATCAACAAGTGATTCGACGAGAATCACAAACGATTCTCGACGAATCGTCGAGAATCACTTGGTGATTCTCGCCGATTCGTCGAGAATCGTCTGCGATTCTCGCAGATTTTTACTTGGCGTTTTCTCAGAATGCTGCTGAACCGGATTCTGCTTCTGGATTTGTTTGAACCGGATTTTGGGGATTTCATTTGTGGGTCCCACAAACGGTCATATTTGAGAATCCTACAGTATTTATACACAGGTATTTTTTGAACAGTAAATCTACGGATAAGAGAGAAAGAAAATCCAGCGGCGATGCAACCCTAACTTCGCGAAATCGCTCCGCTCCGCCGCCGCCGCTCGCGTCAAGTGGTCACCGCTGCTGATCGCTCTTCTTCCCGATCTCCGGTGACAGAAGCTTAGCAAGGCTTGAGTCTCACGCGTCTATCCGGAGATCTCTTGTCTCTCGATTTGTTGACCGGGAAAAATCCCCCGTCCGAATCGATCGAGACGACTGATCCTAGAGTGACCGTTGGTAGACCTAGCTTGCTTCGCTACGAAGTTTAGATCTCCAAGTTCTGCAGCCACTTTTCATTGTAGCCGCCGATCCCGAAGCTAGCCGCCGCTCGTGTGCCGCCGCCGGTTCCGGGGAGATCTTCTCCAAGAGAGACCAAGGTCGTAGACTCTTCATCGACTTCAAGAACACGTCGTCGAACAAAGAGGAACACCGTAGTCTCCAAAAGAAGTTTGTATCATGTGTACATTCTACATTTTCATTTCGTTGTAAAGGAACTGTTGTTCCGAGTTGTAAGGGTTGGGTGCAACCCGCTTTGTGGGAGTGTTGACTCTCACGTGTGGAAGGGCTCCTTCTGTTAGTGCAGGGATTGGATTTCAATCCCGTGGGTGAAGTGACCGAGTCGTCCCTTGTTGGGGAGATAGGTCGAAGGGGGAAGTGGATGTACCCAAGTCGGGGAACCACTATAAATTTGATGTGTATTCTGTGTGCTGTGTCTGTTGTTTTTATTGTGCAGGTACATCTGTAAATTCCGCAAAAGAACCACACGTCACCTATCCCCCCCCATAGGTGCACATAGCCGACACTAGGTGGACTTTCAAGGTCGCCCCCGCATTCTTCAACCCAAAAGGCATCATATTAAAACAGAAGCACCCATCCTCCGTGACGAAGGTGACGTCCTTAACGTCCGGAGGATGCATGCGTATTTGGTGATATCCGAAAAACACATCCAAGAAACTTATAAAACAAAAACCGACGGCTGAGTCAACCAGTGCGTCGATTCGGGGTTGCGGGTAACAATCCTTAGGGCACGCTTTATTTAAAAGAGAGAAATCCACGCACATTCTCCATCTACCCTCCCCCTTTTTAACCATTACAACATTACTTACCCATCCCGGATACTTACAGGCGGACACAAACCCCGCCATAAGTAACTTCTGTACCTCCTCTCTAATAGGCCCAACCATCTTGGAGGCGATGGCCCTCTTCTTCTGCTGTATGGGGAGATTGTTTGGATCGAGATTGAGGCGGTGACAAGCGACGTCCGCATCGACCCCGGGCATGTCTGCGGCGCTCCATGCGAAGACGTCAATATTTTTTTGCACGCAGGCCTTGATCTTCTCTCGGTCTTCCGGGTTGAGTTCGCCGCTGATCTTTACCTTCTCAGTTCTCCCTTCCTTGGTACGGATCTCTACCTCGAGTACCTCCACGACCGCCTTCAGCCTTGATGGCTCTTCATCTCCTTCCTGCTCTTCCAGCGCATCATGTTCCTTGACTTCGTCTTCTGCGACAGCCATCACCATTTCTTCCCCAAGCTTTTCCATCTCCCAATTGCTTGCGCCCTCTCCTCCCTGCAGTGAGGCTATTCTTTTTTCCAGCCGGGCCCCCCTCCTGGGCGACCCTCCCGCTTCCTCCATCTTCCTCTTCCCTTCTCTCCCTCCATCTTATTTGGGCTCCCCTTCCTCTTTGGCTTCCATCTCTCCCTCCTCCTTTCCAGCCATTTCTATCTTCCCCGCAATGCCTCCAATTATCACTACTCCTTCTCCTCCAGCATCTTCCTCCTCTCTTTCTTCTACTATCCCCATCTCTCCGCACTCCTCTCCCTCCATTTCTGGCTCCCCCGCAATGCCTCCAACCGTCACTACTTCTCCCTCTCCTCCAGCATCTTCCTCCCCCTTTCCTCTACTTCTCCCCCCAGTTCCTGTTGCAATTGCTCCATCCTCTTCTCCATCTCTTCAGTGTCTCCCTGCCAGGAGACGGTGTTCACTGCCGTTACGTAGCATTCCCTTACGTCCTTTGGATCCCCCCGAACCCTGATTTGGGTACCTCCTGAGTTCAGTTTCAAGCACTGGTGAAACGATGACGGAACGCATCTGAAAGCGCTGATCAAGGGGAGCCCAAAGATAGCATTGTAACTACTAGGGGCATCCACTATGACGAAGCGTCAATTTCGGGATAGCCCTCCCAGGGTTTCTTGGAGTCCCACTACCCCCTCGACTTCTTTCCTCTCTCCTGAGAATCCAAAGAATGGTCCATCTGCCGCCAGCACCCTCCGGGTCTCCACCCTCATCTCGTTGAATGCTTTCTTGAAAATCACATTCAATGAGTTCTCATTGTCTACTTGGATCGGTGACACCGTAAAGTTTTTGATGGCCGTTCGTATCACCAGCGCGTCACAAAAAGGGTCTTCATGATCTGGCATGTCCGTCCTTGAAAAGGTGATCTTTTCATCTAGGGGAGGGGATTGTGACGTCGAGGCTACGCTTCGGCGGTACATAGTGTGAAGGCTTGCTTTTCGGGCATCCTCTATCCCTACTCCTCCATGGATTACTCTAATTCCTCCGCGATCACCTTCATCTGTTCGATCTACACATCGATCCTCCTCTCCCGTAGCTGTCACTTCCTCTATCCGTACCGGTCTCAGTTGCTCTCCTGCTCCTCTAGTTCTTCTCATTTCCAAGAAATCTGGGCAGGTAGCCGTTGCGTGACCTTCCTCTTTATGGAAGTCGCAATATGGAAACGCCACCTCCCCCCTGCCTTCCTTCCTGAGGGTTTCTTCTTCTCCCAGCTCTTGCTCCTCTTCCTCTCTCCCGGCCTCTACCTCTACCTCGACCGATAGCCATAGCCTACTGCGGAGGGGGCAGGGGTGGTCTATGACCATACCTCCACCCTTGCTGGTGAAATCTTCCCGGTCCTCCGTGTTGGTTCCTCCCCCTGTGGGGAAATCCTCTACCTTGCCCGGGGGCTTGGCCCCCTGTTGCCTCCATCCTAACTCTTGATATGCCGATGCCCTCGGCTCTTCTCTTCTCCTTGCTTCCTGCTGTCTCCCTCCGGACTCCCTCGACTTCACCTCTGTAAGTTTTGCCAACTTTTTTGCAAAAGCGGGATTCATTGCCTCCATCTCTATTTCCTTCGCCGCCTTCTCCATCAAGCCTTCAAAAGACAGCGGCGCCTTCCGGGTGAGGCTCATTTTGAAAAACCCCTTCCCGTAGTCCAACGGTAAAGGCCATCTGGAGGGAAAACCCCAACACCTCCTGTATATCCAAGATCTCTTCTTGGAACCTATCCACGTACTGAGCCAGTGATTCATCTGCCCCCTGCTTAATCAAAAAGATCGACTCCGGGTTCCTCTTTCTCTTCTTAGAAGTGGAGAACCGTAATTGGAAGCTCCTGCTTAGTTCCTCGAAGCAGTATATCGAGCATGTCAGGAGATGATGAAACCAGTCTCTAGCTTTGTCCTTTAGAGTAATGGCGAAAAGACGGCATTTAAATGCGTCTGTCATGGGCCTGATCGAAACCGCATCCTCGAACCATTGCAAGTGATGAAGGGGATCATATTTTCCCACATAGTAGTTCATTTCGGGTTCCCGGAACTGTTCCGGGACGGGAGCTGACAGGATTAGCTCACAAAAAGGCGACCCTCTCGCCGCCGGTCTCGCCGCCCCCACTCGCGCGACAACCTCTCCTTGTGAGATGGTACTCACCGGGCTTGGGAACAGCTCCCTTCCTGCAATGTCCCTCCCGCTTTCTTCCGCCATCACCTCCTTCCCTGGTCTCCTCCCCGGGGCATCTTCTCCCACTCGCGCCAAGACGAGCTCTTCATGCGGCGTGAGAGCAGGCACTTGAGGCAGTAGGGTTGAACAATCTCCCTGCCACGAGATCCCTTGCAGCAAATCCATGATCCCCTTGATTGAAGCCATAAACTCCTCTCTTCCGACAAATCTTCCCGGGTTATCCGACCCCTCTCCTTCTCCTTCTCCGTCATCTCCCGCCATGTGGTTGCTCAAGGTTCTTCTCTGAGGGCTGCTCTCCATGCTCAACGCACCAAAAATGTTGGAACTAGCTTTCTGGTCCCTCCTAAAGTTCGAAACAGGATGCAGCCCACACGTACTCTTCCTGAGCTATCCTCCTGACGAGAGTCAGAGACCTGAAAATAGACCGAGGTGTCTCAGCTCGGAGGTCCCACCTCTTTCCCGGAAGAATTAAAAATCTTCCCCTCCCTTGCCAATGCTGAGATAGGTGCATGTGAGGAAGACAGTGGAAAGGTTCAACAACCATCTCAGGCACCTTATCGGTCTATTTATAGGCCTCTGAATCTGATCTGCAAATATCACTTCTGAACTAACCTGGAATGACCAAAACACCCTGGGCTGGGTCTACCAACAGCCAAAATCCGCTGTTCTGGAGGGCTATACGCAGACCTTCAGGGGTAGAAATGTAAAACTACCTGGGGCACAAAGGTAGAATCCCCCTTGGGGGTAAAAAGGTAGAGACACCTCCTCTCCCATGTGGCGAGTGGGGAAGAGACTGACGGGCGAGACGACCCTCTCTGTCCGTCTCGCTGGCATCTCGCAATATAGGCCATCTCGCCAACCAGAGCCATCTCGCCAAGCTCAAAGAATCTCCCATCCCGCCTCCTACAGGTGGGTCCCCCTGGTCTTACTCACCTATCATCTCGCCAAGCTCCCCTTCTCTCTCATTGGGCCACCTCTCGCGAGCCCAAGGTTGTACAAACGCGTTAGAGTTTATCTAGGATTGTAAATTTCTCCTAGAGGTTGATCAACCACGTCTTGAATCTGGTAATGTCAAGTAGAATCTGTCGAGCCAAATCTCGAGATATTTGTGTTGTGGTTTCTTTGGGTTTCTTTTTGGTGGGAGTTAGTGGATGATTCCACCTCCGCAGTGGTTGTTTCCTTCATTAGTGCCCTGTGGAAGTCTACCCGGCTTTTGGGTGTCTGCGGTGTATGGTGGAGAGTATGAGACTCCCTCGCAGTTAGACGAATTTTATATTCGTGTTTTGGGTGGTGTGTCCAAGAGTGACCACCTCGCCCGTGTTTTTGGATGGTGTGTCCACGAGTGACCACCTCGCCCGTGTTTTTGGGTAAAGTTGACCACAGGTGCCTAATAAAGGATTTGTATTTCTTCTTTACGAATTATTCATGTTGTCACCTTATAGCCTCGTGCGTCTGGTGTACTATTGTTGTATGTGATGAATCACGTAAGGGTTCTTCTTCATGATGATGACTTGTTCCTCTTTTTGTACTTTATTTCAGTACTATTGGTCTTGGGTTGGTACCCCTTTGACCTTTGTTTATTTGGGCTTATTAATTTCTGCCACCATTTGTTCCTTCTAGCTGAGGTGTTTTGTCTTTGGAATGCCTCAGGTTTAGAGCAGTAGTAGATAACATAGCTAGTTTTGGAGTTTCTGGGCGGTAGTGTTGGCCGTGGTTGTTACCTCGTCGCAACGAGGTGGTTTGTTGTTTATTTAGTTACTGGTTCAGACATACTGTTCTGTATGTGGGTTCGTGTCAGTTTGTTGATGCCCACAGTATTGTTACTCTTTGATACTTGCTAGCTGCTTAGTTTTTCTATATGTGGATGTGGATTGCTTGCTCTCTGGGATGATTTATGCTAGGAATGCATGTTAGTATTTTTAAGAATAAAATGTACTATTATTACTTCATGCACTGCATAATTTAAAAACTCTAACTTGTTATATTTGGCCACTGTAAAAGCTATCCTTACTACTATTATAAATTTAGAGTCTTGCATAACATGAGTTGTCCTTTGGGGAAGTTTATACTCATGTAGGATGTTTGAGTCAATCTAAACAAGTATTTTTTTCCCGCAGCGTATAACTATATTTTGATTCGTGGACTAAGTGAGCCACTAAGCCGAGGGATACGACTAACTATTGCACTTAGCTGATTTTCCGTAAAATAACTGAAAGAATCTTTCTTCACGTTTAAGTAGGTGTCTGCTTGAGCATCCGCAGTTATCCCCTACTGACGTGCCATCATGACGCGCATTTTCCCTTACTCTGATAAGTTATTATATGCGTTGAAAATGAGGGTTGTGACAGATTACCCCAGGCAGATTATGGAATTCAGGGTACATTGCGCACGATCATCGGCGCACGACCAGTGGTCGTGCGCATTATATCCGATGATCATGTGCAATATTCCTGCTTCCAAACGTCCCCGAAACACGCACACGACCCCTAAACCCAGCACTGATATGTGAAGACATTCCAGACGAGCACAAGGAGTACAAATAATAAAAGTACAAAAATACACAACCATGGGCCAAAGTGTGCACTTCCTATGGAAATATAGACAAGATGAAATATGAACGATATAGAACTAAAAGTGAAGTGCAAACGCGTGAGAACTAGCCCAGATGAGTCCGAAAAACCTTATATAAATCAGACTCATCACACCCCCAGACTTAACTGTTTGCGCGTCCCGAGCAAACAAAATCTATGCAGAAAGGGAAAATGATTTAGCTAACAAGGAAATTGCGATACAGAGTACCATGCAAAGTCGCATGCTCGCACGTGTAAAAATATAATAGAAAAAATTTCTAAGTATACAAAATAGTTTAAACTTTTCACAATGCGTATCAACATTTTATTATTACTCAAAAATGGAATCACGGTGAATCAGCCGGTCACGCGCAGGGAGAAAGTAGACTAATCGCTAGGCGAGCATTGCAAAAGATCGGGGCGCGGGATAACCTCCAAAGGAATCCACCAATGTCGGTGACCATATGATTGCCCTTTCGCATTCTCTCCACGGCACTGGTTTGGTTCACACACGAATCAGTAGGACTTTAGTTGAAGAGATGGGGCTTGGGTTTCGGTGAGGTAAACAAAGATAAACAGGAACGCTAAACACCTAACCAAAATGAGCTATCATAAAAAGAATCCCTCTGCTAAGCAAAATACACGCGGGTACACCACACCCCCAGACTTAATTTTTCAAATATGGGTGTGTGTACCGCCTACTCCAAATACAATCTCATCTCAAAAATAATTTTCAATCAAACTTTTTCTTCTTTTCACTTTTCTTTTTCACAATTAATTTTTTTTGTATATATTTTTTCGAATCCTATTTTATTTAAACAATTTCAGCAAATAAAACTTTGGAGCACATCCACATATTCACATTTAATATCACCACATCACATCCCAGAATGAAAATGTAAAACTCTAAAGCTCAACTTGGGTGTGCGACTAGGATTGGCTATGAGGCTTTGGTGAAATCATGGTGGAGCTGAATCAAAAGGAGGGGTAGGCACAATGGGGCTAGCGAGGATAAGACGTTAGGAATGGTACAAAGCTCAACCGGACCAAAATGATGGCCTACATCACGCTCATGCGAGTGAACTAACCTATACCCATACTTCAAGAATAGCTTGGTGCAAGTTCTTAGCCAACGAGAAAGACTATTCATCCTCCCTACTCGAGCAATACGAACCTAACGGCCGTCTACACTCATCCCTAAGCTACCGTCGGATTCACACCGGATTCACCAATTTTTGAGAAGAATAAAAATTATTTACGCAATTAGAAAAATATAAAACTAAAAGCAAACAGAAAAATTAAATCTACTCTAATTTCTACACGAGACGAGAGCACTCGACTAGGAGCATAGCAGGGTCAACATTTTACTCCGTCTCACAATCCTATGTCAGCACCATAATTTTCCCAAATCATACAAAAGAAATGAGTTTAACTTGCAGTACGCAAAAAGCTAAGCACGCGCTCATGTGGGTGCAGTGGTGTGTGATGCAATGAACTAATCATAATAAATCTATAAAAGCTTCTAGTATGCACAAGAAATGTGCGCGTGCAATAGGTAACAAATAATGGCTCTCCCCCAGACTTAAAGTAAGCAACACAGTATATGATATAGAAATTAAAATCAGATAGAAATAAGGGGAGAGGTTACCCAATTCTCAGCTAGTGAGAATACCAGAAGACGCGTGAAAAACCGAAGCAGGCCCGCCATACAAAGAATCACAACCCCGCCAATGTGATTTTCCATGAATACCTGCAGGGGTGAGCTCCTCAAAAACAAAAGAAAAATATACAAAATACAAAGAAATACTAAAACTAAGCTAGACATGAAAAATAAAAATGTAGGAAAATAAGATAACTACTGGGGTTATTGTCATCTCAGCACGACTTATTAAATTCTATACAGTTCTAGCTAATGGGCCTATGAAAAGAAAAATGCATAGGTAACTGGCCTAATATTCGTTGCGGTAGCAAGTACCGATACGGAGATAGAGAAGTTACCCCTCTACCTAAATAGTAATACCTTCCCAACACAGGTAGAGGAAATAAGAAATAAGAATAGGAGGAGCACTGGTCCTCGCTCATCTTATCACAAAATAAATCCTTGCCTAGCAAGGTATCGTCTACAGGGAGACTGCAGGAGGAGAAAGCGATGAATGGAGCTTCCTCAACAGAGGAGGAATCAACCTCCTCGCAAAAGAGGATGCTATCATCCATGACTCGAGCTGAAAGCTCCAAGTCCAACTGAAGCACCCGCGAAGACTCAACCCGCACAGACTCAGATGCAGAAATGGGATCAAGAAATAAAGGAGATGAATAACTAAAAGAATCAAAAATAGGGGGAGTGGTCTCGGTCTCACTCCCAGCACGATCCAAACATAGCTCATCGTCGGTGTCATATGAGTCATGGCGAGGGGTATCCGAGAGCTCAAGGTCCTCGGTGGCAAGAGAAACGGCCTCGTCCAATAAAGAGGTACAAACCTTCACATCAGAAAGAGGGTATTCCTCATCCCACCAGGGTGCATCATAGTGCTCTGAAGATCCACACTCTCTGTCGGAGATAGTAGAGTCCTCATCCCACTTCGGCGCAACCTCGTGGTCTAAATCACAATCCAGCCTAACATCTTCAACCGACTCACTAAAAATAGGGATAGATAATTCTTGCAAAGAAGGCGGAGGAACAATAACATCAGAGAAAATATGTGTGGGTTCCTCCGGGGGTTAATCAATAAGAGGGGAAGAATGCATAGGGAGAGAAGGCACCACAATGTCGTCACACTGATCAGCAGAAAGTCTGATGGGTATATCCGCTGCAGTCCCCCATAGACAAGGTGGTGCTGCGAGTATATCATCAGAATCAGAAGGGCGACCATTTGAGAGGGTGATAGAGTGAATCAGATACCCGGTTCATCATCCTCCTCCAACTGACGCTGAAATTCTGCGCAATCTTTCAACACGTGCTCGGTGCTACGACAACACAAACACCGTTTTCCATTACTACTCGGTCCTAGTGGGATCGGAGAGGAATAAGAAAAAGATGAATGCGTAGAAGAGGAGTGACCATAAGTCCCGGGTTGGGTGTATGAAGTACCATAAGAAGACGGTACTCCATACACAGAACCACGAGAATTATGCTCACAATCATCAGTGGGGCACTCATCACTACCATGCCTATAATCCCCGCACCATCGACAACGAATATTAATATAAGAATACATGGTGCAACAAGAAGAATTCACCAACAGAAAATTTCTAAGCAACAATTAACTACACAACACAAATAAATGAATAGGAAAACCTGCTACAGAAAAATTAAAACTAGAAGAGCAACAAATAAAAACAAGAAACAGATTCTAAAAACTAAAGCAAAGAAGAAACATGAAATATACAAAAGGAAAAGGGCTTCTATCTACTATCTCCCTCTCCAAAAAATCACACGACTGTGTTCCCCGGCAACGGCGCCAAAAACCTGATGATAAAGATCACGACAGTGAACCGGTCGCACAAGCAATATAAAATGGGCGAGTTTTCCCAAGTATCGATCTCTCAAGGAACACAGTAAGGTGGAGTTAATTTCGAGGAGGACTTGAGATTGAAGTCCTTAGGTCGGAGTTAACTAAGGGGGGTTTTGATATTTGCGGAAAAAGAAAGTAAAAATCTAACAACTACTCCTATGCAATGCCGCTATGCGATGCTTCGCCAGGCGGGATGGAAGACTAGTCTGGCCATTATTCACCGAATCGCTAGGACGATGGACGAGTAGGCTTGCGGATGAGGTGGTTAGAACGGCGGAATGAGGGTCGTGAGCACCTCTTCGCTACGTACGCCACTAGCAATTGCTAGTGCGACAAGGGTGGATGGTGGATGGACAAATAGGCGCACCTCAAGTAAATAAGGAAAACATCCAATCACATAGACATGATTACACATAAACGTATATTACACTAAGCATAACTTCATCAAATACAAATAATTCAACTAAATCATCAACAACAAGAGAAGAAAAGTGTGCGAAATCGACCGGATCCGAAGTCTTACTGAGGATTCACGGTTGGAAATCGTCGGGTTGTCAATCTGCATCCAAGCTCTGTCCTCAACTACGTTCGGGGTAGAGAAGGATTGTCACCACCATCCAATGGCCCATCTTCTTCGTGTCACGATCCGGTGGAGGATGACACAACTTCTCCTAGCTTAGTGGATATAGCTAGGTCTAGCTCTTCTTGAAGCTCAAGGATGAAGGAGGAGGCCGAGAGGGAGCTCCGGCTTAGATTTGGTGGTGAAAGCATGCCCGGAGCACCTCCCTAGGTTGGAGATTGAAGGAGGACGGCAGAATCCCTCCTCGAAGACTAAAACAGCGGAGGAAAAATGAGCTCTTTAGAATTAGGGCGACACATGCATATTTATAGAAAGCAGGATTGACCAATGCATATGATCACGGGCGCACGACCAGTGGTCGTGCGCACTATGTCCATTGATCATGCGCACTGGCATGGCAGATTAGGAAGAAGAACTGGGGTAACGCGCACGAGCAGTGGTGCACGACCGGTGGTTGTGCGCACTATGTCCAATGGTCATGCGATTACCCCAGACGGAACTCCAGGAAAAGAGGAATCAATGCACACGATCAGTGGCGCACGACCGGTGGTCTTGTGAACTATGTCTAGTGGTCGTGCGATTACCCCAAGCAGATTATGGAAATCAGGGTACATTGTGCACGATCATCGGCGCACGACCAGTGGTCGTGCGCACTATATCCGATGATCGTGCACAGTATTCCTGCTTCCAAACATCCCCGGAACACGCACACGACCCCTAAACCCAGCACATATATGTGCAGACATTCCAGACGAGCACAAGAAGGAGTACAAACAATAAAAGTACAAAAATACACAACCACGGGCCAAAGTGTGCACTTCCTATGGAAATATAGCCAAGATGAAATATGAACGATATAGAACAAAAAGTGAAGTTCAAACGCGTGAAAACTAGCCCAGATGAGTCCGAAAAACCCTATATAAATCGGACTCATCAGTGGGCCATATGACTGGCGCGATGCTCCAACTCGCGACACTTCTCCTCGCTGATCTAGATCTCCTCACCGCGGTAAATGCCTTCATAGGTGCTGCTTTTGGTGACTAAGTACCATATTCCTAACCTGGAGACTTTATTGTTCTGACAGATTGGTCGGCGACTCCAGGTGCACCCTTTATCGACGCCATCGAGTTATCGGGTAGCAAATATCATCACGCCGCTGCTCGCGCCTACCTAGAGCGGGAGAGCAAGTTCGACTAGCTGGCGATCTGCGAACCCCATCGGCGTATATCATCTTTGGAAGTACGGGTGGCGAAGATTGAAGAGCTCCAGAGTACTCTAGAGAGCTATGAAGACCGCTTCCATATGGTGAAGGAGAATGATTGCCAGCTGGAGATCAACAATCATCACCTCCAGCTTGTCCTCGACGAGTTGACCGGCATCCGCGCGAGTATGGGCTCTGTTGGACAGCTGACGAGGATGGACGAGCAACTGCGTCCTGGAGACGATGTGATGTCACTGGCGACGGAGCACTATCAGCGGGCGTGCGAGATGGGCTAGGCTGGGCGACATCCTTACCCTCCGGAGAGACCTCCTAGAACTTAGATTTTTTTTCTTTTATTTGAAGTTCGCCTCGTGCAACTTGTAATGGATGATCATTTGTAATTGTAATAAGCGAGTTTGTATCTCGTGCTTAATTCACTTCTGCTTTCTTCTTGTCGATGTTTTTTGTGATACCTTGTTCTATGCTTGCCGAGTTTATTATGCAGGTTCCTGATCAGCGTCACGACTTTGCTGAAGTGGATGTCGAGATCCATCCGCTCGCCCAGATGGCGACTTAAGACAATACTCGCTAGGGCAAGGATATACCCACCTTTGCCTTCGCCTATAAATAGAGGGGGTAGGTAGGACATAAGTACGCTATTGCGCTTTCCAATCTCTAGCTTGCGAGTATCTTCTCTGCTCTCGCGCTTAATATTTTCCTTTCTCGCCCTCCTTTCTTTTTCCAGCTCCCCAATCTCGCAGAAATGGTGGGAGATGACGCCAGTGCTCGCCGATAAGCCCATGCCGTTAACTTTGATGATGCGGCATTCAAGAAGTCGATATCAACTGAGCGAGATCTGGAGAACTTCAGGGAGCGGCTTTTTCCCGAGGGATACTCGGCAAGGCTCCCAAGTCACAGCGAGCGACTAAACACCTATATAGAGGGTGCGCTGGTCTTGCCGCTCCGTCACTTTGACGCCGACCTGAGACTCCCTCTGTGGCCGGAGTATTGCGAGATCCTGCGATACTTCGACATCGACCCTGCGCAGATCAAACTTAATGGTGTGGCGATCATCATGGGGTTCTTGTGCTACTTGCGAGAAGAGAGGGTCGCCTTCGACCTTTTCGTCTTCCGCAAAATCTTCGCCTTTGCCGCGACTGTCGAGGGAGTGGTTTATTTCAGCAGCCACGTCTGCACTCCGGTGGGGACGGCGAACAAGGTCCATCGCTAGAGCGAGCTGCTGGTCGTCGTGGAAGGCGACTTTGCGGGCTTCCTGGGGAGGCCGTATTAACCTGTCTACGTCGCCTTCCTTCCGCCGATATTGGAGGGCATCCGCGAGCAGCTGGTGGAGTCATTTCGTGGTCACCGGTTTGACATGATCTTCTGGCGACTAAACGTCAACACTATGCTTGAGATCCATCCAAAGGAGGGTATGTTTTGCGAGAGGATCATCTTTCGCATACTCGCCTCGCTAGTTTGTAGCTTAATACTGATATTGCTCGACAATTTGCAGTGTCGTGCGAGCTCCCGGAAAAGCCGCTGCCTCCGGCGAAGGAAGTCGCCACCTCGCTTCATGAGCCTAACCCTTCGGCTAATGTCGGTGAGAAGACAAGGCTCGCAAAAGGAAAGGGGAAAGTCCGGTCGCCAGGCCCTGCCACCAAGAAGGCGAAAGTATCGTCGCTGTGTCCTGACGACCACGAATCACCTCCAGATGCTCGCCTTCCCCACTTCCACCCCAACTTCAATTTGGGGCTAGGGGCGGTGGATGCCTATGGTCGCCCGCTGGTGACCTGGTCGGAGGATGAACATTTGGTGACGCTGAGCACCAACCTCCCCTCCTAGTCTGCGGACTGGGATGACAAGGGCGAGGCCTTCGTCGTTCTTCACGCGCTCTACGGGCGAGGTGATGTCGAGTCGATGCTGGACCTCGGCACGGAGGATCTCGCCCAGCAGGCATCCTGCTCGCTTGCGCGAGCCATCGAGCTGAACCACTACTCGGCGAGGAAATTGCTGGAGATGACTAAGGCCCTGCAAGTCGTCTCCAAGAAGGTGATCGAACTCGGCATGGAGTCTGTCCGCTAGAGGGATTATGAAGTAACTCGCTTCCTGCGCGAAACCTTGCTGGTGCTGGACTTGGATTCATTTTGCTGACTTTCCGTTCTTTATCGTAGGCTGCCGAGATCGAAGCCGCCAAGAAGCTCTCTGAGTGCGAGGTAAAACTCGCCAAGTCTCAGGCAGAGTTGGAGGCATCCAAAATCCGCTCCACTGAGATGGAGAGTCGCCTGACTGCCTTGGAGGGCCGCGCGAGTTCTTCAGCTCCTCAACCAGAAGCGCCGTGACCGGAGGACGACCCTCACTACGTGATCAAGAGATCTCGCATTCTGTGGGAGGAGAGGTCATCTGTCCACTGCGAGATAGAGCGCGCGGCAGGGAATGTTATGCTCGCGAGGCTAAGGCTCAACGGCCAGCTCGCCGAGGGGGACAAGCAAATTACTGTTGACGAGCTTCTCCCCGAACTGCTCGTCGATGAATCGATCTCGCCAGATCGCCTGCCTTCTCCTTCATCGGGCTCCAGTAGCAGCGACAGCGGTAGCAGCAGCAGCGGCAGCCGGAGCAGCGGCGAGGAAGAGAGCGAGGATGATGGCGAGGAAGAGGAGGATGCTGACATTGGAGATGAGGAATATCAGCCTGATACTGGCAACGATGAGTCCAAGTTGCTCGCCGATATTTGTCATACTCGCACATAACAGTTAGCGATTTTTGTAACAACAATCTTTTGTAACTTGTAAAATTTTTGAAACATATATTAATACAAGTTTGAATTACCACATTGTCGCCCTTTTTCCTTTCTTGCATGCTTATTGATTGATAATACTTGCTAGGCTCATAGGCTCGGGGAGGATGAATGCTCGTGATGCTTTACCCGCATGTCGGCATCGTTTATATTAGCGTAGTTACTCGTCTCCCGTTACTCGCCCATGCCTTGCGCTTATACTCGTCGTATCATACTCGCACACTTACCATCTCGAACTCGCATACTCGCCAACACTTGCGCGCATGCTCGCTAATACTTGCCCGCACCTGCATAATTCATTTATTTTTTTGGAGCTATTTATGCCTGGCTCGAAGACCAAAGCATACACCTTATGAGGGGCTGAACTTGGTTGGTGGTTGTGAGTAGTCGACACCTAATAGGAGCCGAGCTCCACTAGGGGTGGAGATTAGTCGACACCTAGCAGGAGCCAAGCTCAACTGGGGGTGGTGTGAGTCGACTCGGGGAGGCAAGTAGTCGGTCTGCAGGAGAGGAGCTCGTACAGAGATCTCGGACTACGACATCACTCCAACGAGGAACTTGATCTCACTCGAGGAGGTCCTTGGCCAATATGCAACTCGTGCAGGGAATTGGACTTACGATGACATTGCCACTCGAGGACTTAAATGTTGGAGTCGACAGCTCTCCGGAGCCTTACTCAACTACAATAGTGTAGGTCGACTCGGGGAGGCAAGTAGTTGGTCTGTAGGAGAGGAGCTCGTACAGAGATCTCGGACTACGACATAACTCCAACGAGGAACGTGATCTCACTCGAGGAGGTCCTTGGCCAATATGTAGGAGAGGAGCTCGTGCAGGGACTTGGACTTACGGCAACACTGCCACTCGAGGACTTGGATGTTGGAGTCGACAGCTCTCTGGAGCCTTGCTCAACTAGAGTGGTGTAGGTCGACTCAGGGAGGCAAGTAGTTGGTCTGCAGGAGAGAAGCTCGTACAGAGATCTCGTACTACGACATCACTCCAATGAGGAACTTGATCTCACTCGAGGAGGTCCTTGGCCAACATGCAGGAGAGGAGCTCGTTCAGGGACTTGGACTTACGACGACACTACCACTCGAGGACTTGGATGTTGGAGTCGATAGCTCTCAGGAGCCTTGCTCAACTAGAGTGGTGTAGGTCAACTCGGGGAGGCAAGTAGTCGGTCTACAAGAGAGAAGCTTGTACAGAGATCTCGGACTACAACATCACTCCAATGAGGAACTTGATCTCACTCGAGGAGGTCCTTGGCCAATATGCAGGAGAGGAGCTCGTGTAGGGACTTGGCCTTACGTCGACACTGCCACTCGAGGACTTGAAATATTGCCAGAGTCATCTTTCCTGCTGCTTCAAGAGATTGAAAATGAATCAAGAGCACCAATATCTTTGAGGATGAAGGAATTATAAAGCGAACGATGATCTCGACGTCGTTGAGTTGAGAGGTTGGCGTCCAAACATGTTCATGATAGTTCCTCCAGCCGGAGGAGAGATGCAATCAGGGTTAGCTAGGCCAACATGCAAGGGGAGAGCTGATCTCGGCCGTCAATGCAGGGGTCCGGTATTATAAGGGCTCTTATATCCCGAGGCATCGTCCCATCGTCCGCACTGGGCTATCTAAGAGGAACAGGTCGGAGGTACGTTTCCCAACCCGACCGTTGATCAATTCATCTCTGTCACCCGACTATGAGCGTAGATGCACGAGCGAGGGGTAATGTTTTTCCGAGGGTCCTCCAGGACGCAGTCGCTACTAACATCTTCCCTTGGGCCTATCTTTGCCCTTTGGCTAGTTATCCTGTCATTGAAAACAATGGGGCTACTGTCCAAATGAGAGCTCAAAAGGGTTGATCCTTCCTCGAATGAAAGCGGTTGGAGTCTAAAAATGTTCCCGCTAGTTCCTCCAGTCGGAGGAGAGATGCAATCGGGGGTAGCTAGGCCGACATGCAAGGGGGGAGCTAATCTCAGCCGACAATGCAGGGGTCCGATCTTACAATGGCGCTTGTATCCCGAGGCATCGTCCCATCGTCTGTACTGGGCTATCTAGGAGGAACGGGTCGAAAGTCGGTTTCTCGGATTAATATCGGAGCAGAACCTTAAGGCCTCAGAAATATTGAGATGAAAAAGCATAAAGAGAAGCCAAACTGTTGTCACTATCTATATATATGTATGAAAAACAGGTACAAATGAAATACATCTCTAACCGCTAGGGATAAAACCTTTTCAGGTCATCCCCGCTCCAAGTACCTCCCATATGCCCTCCAACCTGATCCTGCAGATAATAGCCTCACGTGGACAAGGCTTCTTGGACGATGAAGGGACCTTCCCAATTAGGATGAAGCTTGCCAACTGTTGTGTTGGATCCCTAGTTTGATTTGGGCTAGGTTCACTAACTTAGGATGATGTGACCCAACATGTATATCCATGGTCATAGTTATGTTCTAGAGTCTAGGATAAGTCCTTAGTAACAACATCACATGGACAAGCCATCATTAGACTGTCAGAGACTCAAGACTTAGAGTTTTTTCAGAGATTCAGAGATGTCTCAAGAAACTAAGTAAAATAAGTTCGACGTTCGTCGAACTCAGGTCGACGATAGTCGTTCTCAGCTCGACGATCTTGGAGAAATATTCTCTGAGCTGAGCTCGATGAACTTCAGTCACAGATCGACGATCCTTGGACTCCACCTTCAGAATTCCAATTCCAGACTGTTCTCTAGACTCAGGTCGAAGAACCTAGTTCTCAGGTCGACGAACTTCACTCTTTGCTCGACGATCTATGGACTTCAACTTCAACTCTATTGCCAGAGGTTTATCAATTTTTCTCTAAGTCCAGAATCATGTTCAGCTCGACGAATTCAAGATTCTCCAGACTTAGCTCGATGAACACTATTCTTTGGTCGACGAATCTTTGGACTACTACAACATTCTGTTGAGACAATGTTCTCTAATCTCAGGTCGACGAACTCAGTTCTCTGTCTGACGAATTCGGGAACCAGAAGACTTGTGTCGACACTCTGAGTATATGTCGACACCAACTGAGTCGACACTAGAAGAACTTGTGTTGACACCCAAATCATCAGTCGACACTGTGGAAAGATTATGTCGACACCACACAGAAGACTTATGTCGACACACAGGATATCAGTTGACACACAGAATCTTTGACAACTCCAGAATAGTTGCTGAACTCCAGTTGATGAACACATTTACCAGCTCGACGAACTTCAAACACAGAATATGCAAAGTTCAAAAGAGACAGCAGTTCAGTTCCAGCTCGATGATCATGGAACTCTGCTCGATGAACAGAAGCCATCTGGTCGACGAACACAACATCTCAGCCCGACGATCTGTGGACTCAGTTCGAAGAATTCTGTTATTTGTTCGACGATTCCAGACTTAGTTATTTTCGGCCTTCTGTCCCCACTCTAATACGATAATTCCTGAGTAATTAATGCTCTAACATTCTCTGAATGTATGCGTTAGAAGGAGCATTAATTATGGTCTTCTCCAGGATTATTGCTTGCCGTTTTTCCACGGGACAGTTGGGGAAATAAATCAATGCCGATTATTCTCAAGGCTGTCAGCATTAATTGCAGAAGAATTCAAATTTTTGAAAGACAGATTTCGATAGAAAATATACAAGAGAAGAAGAGAATAACGGATAGAAACAGATACACAGATAGAATCAATCAGGGATTATTGAAAAAGTTTGACATAGAGCACAGCTTACTGAGAAGCATACAAAGATTACAGAAAAACATTCAATCTTGAACAATCTGCTCTTTCAACAAGAAGCATTCTCTGATACAGAGAAGCCCTTGACCAGAAGCTCATCAGTACCTAAAGAAGAAGAACAACAATACCTATATCATGAGTCCTCTTTCTTCAAGTACTCCAGGACACTTCATAAGGACAACTGCAGTTCCATTTGTCAAAGAAGTTCCTGAAGATTATTGCTGGTCAACAATTCAGTTTGAAGACCTATCACCCTGAAGCTTAGCTCCTGCTTCTTTCCCTGACTCATTCTACATCTCAGGTGGAGCCATAAGTTATAGTAAAATACACAAGTCTTCTCAGTTGTACATTGAGAAAGAGAAGACAAAATCATCTCTCACCCCCCCCCCCCCCCCCACTGTATAAAGGGTTGTCATCTCGCTTCAAAAGTGATTCCTTGGTTGCAAGTCTCCTGATCAAAAGACTTGGGTTGGTTTTTGAGCACATGATCAAAAGCTCATTGGTGTTAGGTACCTGATCAAAATCTGAGTGAATTCCTACTAAGGGTGGTAGAAGAGTGGATGTACCCAGGTTGGGGAACCACTATAAAATTCTTGTGTCGTCTGGTTGCTCCTTTTTCTTTTGTTCTTATTGTGCTTGTGCTTTAGGTTTATTGTGTGCTAGCTATATTAATTTCTGCACTTTTAATTTACAGTAAAAGCTGTAATAGCTGTTAAGAATTTTTTAAGAATACTGTATTCACCCCCCTCTAGAGTATTTCAGATCTAACTCTCACTTTCAATTGGTATCAGAGCAGGTTCCTTTGGTTGTACAAGTTAAATCTTGAACCAAAAGATCCTCTGTTAGATCTACACATTACTTTATTTTCATTTAAATTATAAACACAGCCATGGCACAGAACAAGGATTATGCAAGCACCAGACCTCCAGTTTGCAAGCTTAATAGGTTTGCCATCTAGAAGGCAAGAATTAGGCTATACATGAATTCCATTGATGAAAACATCTACAATTCAATCTTGACAGGTCCCCCACAGGCATCTACATCTACAACATCTTCCAGCAACAATGCAGTCCCACCACCTGAGTGGACTGAAGCCCAGAAGAAAGCAAAATTTGTAGATGCCAAAGCTATGAATATCCTGGCACAAACTATGTCAGATGATATTTTCCAGAAGGTTGCTGATTGCACCTCAGCAAAAGCCATTTGGGATTCCCTAAACCAAATGGTGGATGGATCAGCAGATGAGAGAAAGGATAAAAGATCAAATCTCATATCCCTATATGAGAACTTTAAGAAGGAAGAAGCTGAGACAGTTTCTTATATGTACAATAGGTTAAGATCAATTATCAATGAGCTAAAAACCTTGGATAAGAACATCACTCTTACTGAAGTGAATGACAAGATCCTGATGTGCTTTCCAAGCTCATGGGATACAAGAATCTGGCCCATCAAGGAGGCTAGATGCCTGAATGAGATTTCAACTGAATCTCTATTAGGCAAACTGAAGTCATATGAACAGCTGATAAAGACCAGGGTGGCAGCTGAATAAAGAACACCTCCAGCAGCCAGAAGAGAACAAAGTATTGCCTTCAAATCCACTGAAGAGACAGAGACTGTAACATCAAATGATGAGCTTATGAGCCTTTTTGCTAAAAGATTCTACAAGATGACCAGAAAGGATTTCAGGAGAAAGTCATCAAGAAATGATGACAAGCCAAAATATAACAAGACACCAACCAAAGAAATTGTGTGATATGGATGCAGGAAGCCTGGGCACTTCCTCTCTGAGTGTCCAGAGAACCAGAAGAAAGAGAAGAGGAGAGAGAAGGAAATCAGAAGATAGTACACCAGCAAACCCTCTTACAGTAAGCACAAGAAGAAGGAAAAGGGCTTTGTGGCTGAGACCTGGAGTGAGAAAGAAGATGAGTCAACATCTTCAAGCTCCACTGAAGATGAGGAAAAAGAAAGAGCAAAGTAGGTTTGCCTCATGACAATTGATGCCTCCAAAAGTCACTCAGAAGAAGAAAAGTTTGAAGATGAAGGAGTGTTTGAATCAGAGGCAGATCATGTATTGTCCTTCTTTAACTACAACTCTGAAACATTTAAATCTGATTTCAAGTTAATGTGCATAGATTTGATTAATCTGAAAAAGAAATTAAAATTCTTAGGGAAAAATTAGGAAACTTAGAGGATGTTCAATCTGAAAACATTAGGTTAAAAGATGAATTAACCTTAGCAAATGAAAAAATAATTTCACTAAAAACTGAGCTTTGTGAGGCCAAACAACTTGAGGAAACTCTCAATGGGAGAAGCCTCAAGCTGATGGATATCACAAGTACTGTTAATGCCAGACTTAATGGCAAGTAAGGCTTGGGTGCTCCATCAGGTTTGCCCCCCATTCTCAGGAAGAACATTTTATCAACCCCGATAAAATTTGTATCTGCTAAAGGGAAAGAAACAATACATGACAAACAAACAGTAGAAAAGATCCCTAAGATAGTAGGACAGAAAACCAAAAACCAGAAAACACCTAGTAAAAATAAGGTTCAGCAATTTTTGTCGAACTCAGATCGACGAAATGGGGCCAGTTCGTCGAACCCAGATCGACGAACTCTGAACGCAAACTATAGTTACATTTATTCGTCTAACTGCGATCGACGAACTCTATATGGTTCGTCGAGCAGAGGTCGACGAACGTGGGGCACAGAGAATGAACATGTTCATTCTCTGGGCAGAGATCGACGATCTCAACCCAATTCGTCGAACTTTGGTCGACGAACTTATAGAAATTCGTCGAACCCAGGAAGACTTAATCAAAACTATAATTCCAACAGCAACTTAAATATTCCTAAGAAACAATTTAATCCACTAGCTGACTGGATCATACCACCTAGGAGATATCACCCTCTAGGATACAAGTCCCAACCTGAATTCTCTATTATTTCCAGCTTCTCTTATCAGCAATACAAAAGACCTAAGGTAACTGGGTCAAAAACCACTAACTATTTTCTATTGCAGGTGAAGAGCTGTCCAGGGGTAAATCAAACTTGGTACCTTGACAATGGCTGCTCCAAATATATGACTGGCATCAAGGACATCTTATTCAACTACAAGTCCAAGCTGGGGCCAAAGGTTATCTTTTGTGACTCCAATTGTGGTCAGTCAGAAGGATTTGGAGAAGTAAGAATAGGAGTTGTCACATTCAAAAAGGTGACATATGTAAGTGGACTCAAGCATAACCTCATCTCCATAAGTCAGTTATGTGATGATGGTTATCAGGTATACTTTAACCCATCCAATTGTTCTATTATTGACAAAAACAACCAAACAGTTTTAACTGTAAATAGACAAGGCAACATATACTTAGTAAATTTTCTTTCTGCCAAAACTGATATCTGTTTACTTAATTTAACTAGTAATCAGAATGGCTTATGACACAGAAGACTAAGTCATGTAAATCTGAAAAACATTGCTAGGCTATCTAAACACAACCTTGTTAGAGGTCTACCTTCTGGTCCCAACAAGAAGGAAGGTCTCTGTAGGGCTTGTCAATTAGGCAAGCAAACTAAAACAAGTTTTAAATCAGTTAATAAGAGTGATTCACCTAGGATTTTGTACTTGCTACATTTGGATCACTTTGGACTCATTGTTGTACAATGCCTAGGAGGGAAATCCTACACTTTGGTTATAGTGGATGACTTCTCCAGGTTCAGTTGGATATTCTTTCTGAGATCAAAGTCAGATACCTTCAAGGTTCTTACAGATTTTCTTAGGACCATACATATTGAGTTCTCTACTCATGTTGCATTGATCAGAAGTGATCATGGCACAGAGTTTGAGTCTCTTCTTATGTATGAGTTCTGTGAGACGGAAGGTATCAGACATTGCTTCTCAGCTCCTAGAACTCCCCAACAAAACGGGGTAGCTGAAAGGAAAAATAGGACACTCATTGAAGCTGCAGGTACATTGCTTGCAGATGCTTACATGCCCTAGCCTTTTGGGCAGAGGCTGTAAGCACAACAAATTATGTCATGAACAGGAGCCTAATTCCCAAACTAAAGAATTGGACTCCCTATGAATTGCTCAAAAGGAAGAAACCTAAAATCAACTATTTCAAAGTATTTGGATGCTTATGTTACATTCATAACAACAACAAAAAATACATTAGAAAGGTTGAGGCTAAGGCTGAAGAGGGAGTTTTTCTAGGATACTCCCAAGTAAGCAAGGCCTATATATTTTTTAGTAAATCAACATTAAAAATTGAAGAGTCCATTTATGTTTCCTTTGATGAGACTAACATGTATTGCAAGGAGAAAGAAGTTTCTACCAATAGCAACATGCAGGTACCCCACTTGTGTGAGACCTTGGATGGACTAAACCTCACCCAAGAGGTTCCAACTCATCCCTCTCCACAAGCCATTGAAGAAAGTGTAGAAGAAGCTGAAGAAAATGAATCTCTACCAACAGCAAATACAATTCCACAGGAGGAATTAATTCCAAATGCTGTTGCACAAGCAACTTCACCCACTGATTTTGTCACACTTAGGAATCACCCCAGATCTCAAGTGATTGGAGTCATATCAGCAGGTGTGCAGACAAGGCATCAATTCACCAAGATTTGATGTATGCTTGTTTTCTCTCTCAGGTTGAACCTCTATCCATTCATGATGCTGAGCAGGATCCCCACTGGATCCTTGCAATGCAGGAGGAACTAAATCAATTTGAGAGATGTAGAGTTTGGGATTTGGTTTCAAGACCCCAAAACTACCCAGTTATTGGAACCAAATGGGTTTTCAGAAACAAGCTAGATGCCCAAGGAATCATTGTGAGAAACAAGGCTAGGCTTGTTTCTCAAGGATATAGGCAAGAAGAAGGAATTGATTATGATCAAACCTTTGTACCTATTGCAAGGTTGGAAGCCATAAGAATATTCCTTGCCTATGCAGCATACAAGAGATTCAAGGTCTTCCAAATAGATGTGAAGAGTGCTTTTCTAAATGGAGTGCTACAAGAAGAGGTTTATGTAGAACAACCTCCAGGTTTTGTTTCTCTAACTTACCCCTCTCATGTTTTTAAATTGCATAAGGCTCTTTATGGTCTAAAGCAAGCTCCAAGAGCTTGGTTTGAGACCTTAGCTAGTTTTCTATTAGAGCATAAATTTATAAGAGGAACTTTAGATAAAACTCTTTTCAGTAGACATCATAAGGACCAAATCTTATTAGTACAAATCTATGTGGATGATATTATATTTGGCTCTACAGATTCCAAATTATGCAAGAGGTTCTCTGACCTCATGCATTCTAAATTTGAAATGAGTAGCATGGGTGAGCTTTCCTACTTCCTTGGTCTCCAAGAGAAGCAGCTCCCTGATGGCATCTTCATCTCTCAAGCAAAATATGCTAAAGAACTTCTAAAGAAGTTTGGGATGGCTGATGCCTCAGCAAAGAAAACACCCATGGCTACCAATGCTGTTGCGGACTCTGATGTACCAGGGAAACCTGTGGATCAGGAACTTTATAGGGGCATTGTTGTGTCCCTATTATACCTCACAGCTAGTAGGCCAGATATTATGTTTGTCACATGTCTTTGTGCTAGGTTCCAAGTGAACCCTAAAGAATCTCACCTAATTTTACTAAAAAGGATTTTGAGATATATAAAGAGTTGTCCTAATCTTGGCCTATGGTATCCTGCTGAATCAGAATTTGAGTTAACTAGATACTCTGATGCTGATTTTGCTGGTTGCGGGGTAGATAGAAAAAGTACTTCAGTGACTTGCCAGTTCCTAGGTATGAGATTAGTATCTTGGTTTTGTAAAAAGTAAACATCAGTGTCAACCTCAACTGCTGAAGCAGAATATATTGCAGCAGGCAGCTGTTGTTAACGTATGCTTTGGATACAAAATCAACTATAGATTATAGGTTCAACTTAAATAATTCAACCCTACTCTGTGATAATACAAGTGCTATAGCCATAGCCTAGAATCCAGTTCACCATAGTAGGACAAAACATATTGACATAAGACATCATTTCATTAGAGAGTGTGTAGACAAAAATAAAGTCAAGCTTGTCTATATCTACACTGATTTACAAAGGGCTGAAATATTCACCAAACCTCTGGATGAGAGAAATAATATGTTCTTTGTAAATCAACTTGGAATGATCAATGGAGAAGACTTTATTTAATTTCTGTCTGCACTCGACGAATTTTTCAAAGTTTGTTGAACGGAGTTCGACGAACCGGGGAAAGTTTGAGAGATATTCGTCGAACGGAGATCGACGAACTCTCTGCGAGTGAAACAATCTTCGTCGAACGGAGTTCAACGAACTTTCTTCAGAAGATATTCGTCGAACGGAGTTCGACGAATTATCTTCAATTCTTCTGGATAAGATCGACGAATTATTTCATTCAAAATTATTTCGTCGAACTCAGTTCGAAGAATTATTTTTATTTTCGTGGAACGAAGTCTGTCGATTCATATTCTTGAAAACCCTATATTTAGGTTTTCTTCGACCTCCGTCGCACGCTTTCTATTCCTTTGCACTTGATCGCCGTTTTTGTGTCTCTCTTTCAGGTGATTCCATGGCGATTCAGGTAAGCATTCTCGCAGGCATGAAGTTAGATACCGGTTTTGATGTGGATTTTGATTAGTTTCAACATTCTGATCCCATATACCTTTACATTCTGGAACTCCTTGAAGAACAAGAACTCAAAACCTTGATGACTAGAAGAATCAAACTGCACATCACTGAAATCAGAGAATGGGTCTACACACTATCACCAACAGAGGAGAATACGATGACAGGCACCATTGCGGGTAACCCCATCTCCTTAACTCCCGCAATTTTAACTGAAATTTTGGACTAAGGAAAGGAGAAGAGAAACTAGAGATTGAAATAGAGGTGTCTGACGTGATGCTGAGCCTAATGGGTTATACTGGAGATAACCCTAATAAACTATTGAAGAAACACCTCTCTGCCCCTTATAAGTTTTTGGCAGACTTGGTTGGAAAAGTTTTGCCTGGGAAACATACTGCCCATGACTACATCACCAGACACCAGTTTCTGGTCATGTGTGCAATCATAAACAAGAAACTAGTGGATTTGACACAGATTCTTTTTGATCTGATACAGAAGAAAAATAATAAAAAGGAAGTATGCTTTGGAAGGATCCGAGGGCTCTTTTTACAAGAAAAGGTTGTTGAATCACTGGTCTCCCAGACTATATTCATCAATGCCAATAAAAGGCTAATATGTGCCTTATTTGGTAGGTGGGAGAGGACAATAACCAAGCCAACTAAGGCTTCTACCTCTTCTACCCCAGCTTCTGAAGGCACCAGGGCTGTTAAAGCCACTCCCCAACATACTGAAGAGATTCATCCAACACCACCATCTCTTCTAGCAACACAAATCCATCCCTCTTCCACACTTCCATCATCCCCTACTCAACTTCCTACTCCACCAGAATCTCCACATGCTTCACCAGCACCATCTCCTCCATCATCTCCACTTCCTCCCCATTTATCCTCCATACCATCTTTCAACATACCACCATCACCTCTCAATTCCCCTCTTCCTCCAATCACCTACATGGAAGATGCCACCCATCCATCCCCATCAACATCTACCATCCCTCAACATGCATCCCCACCAGATGTCCACATACCAGATGCTCCACTTTCTATCCCTCCACATGTTTCTACTCAAACCACATCTGAAACATCTACTACCCTTCCATCACTGGGCCCCTCCACCATATCTTTTATCATTTCCATAATCACTCCCCTCCTCAAAACCCTTATAGCAGAGGCCATTACACCTCTTCTTACCACCATATCCTCTCTCTCTGACCAAATCTCTGCTCTTACTGCTGCCCCATCTTCAGCCAGGGGCCTGGCCTCAGTTCCCACTGAAACCAGGCAGGGGGAGATGCCTAATGATGAAGCAGCAGCTACAGCCCCAGAGGCTTCAGCTCTAGCTCCAGCAGCAGATGCTCCAGCTTCAGCAATAGCAGCAGAGTGCACAAAATACTTAGATAAAGATTTGACTTTATAGAAAATGATATGGATTTTGATGAATCAGACTCTGAAGAGTCCAATACTGTTGGTGATTTCATTCTTAATCCCACAGTTGATTTAGAAAATTTGTTGAGTATTTTTGATATTGTACATTTGAATTACCTTCTAGCTGAGATTACTAAGCCATCCTTGGCTATTATACCATACACTTCCCCCATCTCTCAAGAAGTTGCTAAGCAACTTAGGGAAAGTTTTTCTATTGCACAGCCAGCAATCACTCCCCTTCCAGCAGTAGTGGTTATTCCCTTTTCTCAAATAATACCTTCAGCACCAACCTTTGTCATGGATGACTCCCCCATGCCAGATCTAGATGAACTGATCTTGGCTGATATTGAATATGAAAATAAGGCAGCAGCTGAAAGCTCTGTCCAAGTTAGTTCTGATTCTTTTGTAGCTTCTCCTCCAACTCTTATTGAAACTCCTGCTCCTGCTCCAGAGAAGCCTGCTATTTCTGCTAAGGCTTTGAAAGATTTGGATGATTTATATGATAACCTTCAGGGTTCTGAAAATGATGATGATGAAGATGAGGTTGAGGACTCAGATGAGGAGGATACAAAGAAGAGGAAGCAAGTATCAAAGAAAAGAAAAGCTCCTCCTCCTGCTGCTCCTAAGCCTAATCCAAATAATGACACTCCCTATTACATTCTTCAAAAGATAACACCATACAAAGGGATGCCAGCATGGATGTGGCTATCTAAGAATCAACAGAAGGAAAGGAAGAAGAGTAGAAGGTACCCTCCTCCACCAGTTCAAAGGTATAGAAAAGATCCACCACCTCCTCCTCCTCCTGCAGCTGGTGCTCCTGGTTCAAGCTCTCAAAGGTCTGCCCCTGTTCAAACTTATCAAAGACATCATGGTAGATCTTCCAGTGGTAGCAGTCAGCACAGGTAACAATCTTCAAGAAAACAACATCAGCAGCAACAGCAACATCAACAGCATCAACATCAACAAGTTGAAAGTTCTAAAAGATCAACCTCTCCTCTTGTTCCTTATGAAGATCCAGAAACAACCAACACAGCTAAAATGACCAGGTTACAGGAACTAGTAGGTCTTTCTATGATTAACAAGGCAAAGGCTGAAGGGAAGGATATTTCTGAATACACTACAATGTCCAAATGAGGAGAGAAGAACTAAAAAGGTTTGAAAAGGCTAACAAAATTTTTAATGTTGATGATTATATGAAATTACATCCTGAAGCTGTGGTCCCTAGAGCTACATCTCTGAACATTATAGGGGCTGCTGATATGATAATGACTATGGAACAAGCTTCAAATCCAAACAGGGAAATAATCTTTACCAAGCCAAGAGACAATGGCAAGGATGTAAAGCATCAGGAGAAGAAGCAGAAGAAATAAAATCTGAACTATTTTATTTCTATTTTTCTCTCTTAACAACTATTTCATATTGTCTGAACAAAGCTCTTGTGTAAATGTATCTGCTGCATGTGTTAATTATCTCTGCCAGATATATGTTTTTCCTGCTTTGTTTACTTTATGTTTTTATTTTGAGTCTATTAGTGACCTCACCAAATAGGGGGAGATTGTTGGATCCCTAATTTGATTTGGGCTAGGTTCACTAACTTAGTATGATGTGACCCAACATGTATAGCCAGGGTCATAGTTGTGTCCTAGAGTCTAGGCCAAGTCCTTAGTAACAACATCACATGGATAAGCCATCATCAGACTGCCAAATACTCAAGACTTAAAGTTTTTCCATAGATTCAGAGATGTCTCAAGAAACAAAGTAAAATGAGTTCGAAGTTCGTCGAACTCAGGTCGAGGATAGTCGTTCTCAGCTCGACGATCTTAGAGAATATTCTCTGAGCTGAGCTCGACGAACTTCAGTCACAGATCGACGATCCTTGGACTCCACCTTCAAAATTCTAAGTCCAGACTGTTCTCTAGACTCAGGTCGACAAACCTAGTTCTCAGGTCGACGAACTTCATTCTTTGTTCGATGATCTCTAGACTTCCAATTCAACTCTATTGCCAGAGGTTTATCAATTTTTCTCTAAGTCCAGAATCATGTTCAGCTTGACTAATTCAAGGTTCTCCAGACTTAGCTCGACGAACACTATTCTTTGGTCGACGAATCTTTGGACTACTACAGCATTCTATCGAGACTATGTTCTCTAGTATCATGTCGACGAACTCAGTTCTCTGCCGACGAATTCTGGAACCAGAAGACTTGTGTCGACACTCAGAGTATATGTTGACACCAACTGAGTCGACACTAGAAGAACTTGTGTCGACACACAGATCATCAGTCGATACTGTTGAAAGATTATGTCGACACCACACAGAAGACTTGTGTCGACACATAGGATATCAGTCGACACACAAAATCTTTGACAACTCCAGAATAGTTGCTGAACTCCAGTCGAAGAACACATTTACCAGCTCGACGAACTTCAGACACAGTATAAACACCTCCCCTGTAATGACCGTATAATATGGGTCCGGCCGGGGCCCCATAACATACGGACGCCACAGCTTTAGTATTATAAGATGATATAACTACCTACACTCAAAACTTTTGCACTACACAGCGGAAATACAAACAAGACTAGAAGTTATCCACCACTATAAGAGTAAAAAAAGAGATCGCCTTATGGCCTTACAACATAAGAGAGTTCAAAATCAATTAATACAACAGTCATGAAAGTGCACAAGCACTCCTAGTCTACCTCGGCATGCAAGCCGGACAACATGAGCATCAAAACATACACTGCCATAATGAGTAGAGCTACTACACAAGTTAACACTTTATGAGGCTTAGGCCTTTTTGGCCGGCGAGCTAGCTCCTGCTTGCGATCCTTGCCCTGTAAAATTATTAGTAACGTGGGTACCAAAGGGTGACCTCAAACTGTGTAACAAACACATCTCCTCCCGGCCGCCCCTAACGGACACCGGGGAACCCTCCAACCTGCAAGTCAGCACTTCGTATGCAATATATAAATATAAAAAGAAGTGCATTAAGAACAAGCTTGGATGTCTCAAACATCATACACGTTCTCTACGGGTTGAAGATATAATATAAAAGGGGCCTACTTATGCAACATATATGCAACACCCGGGTGTCACCCAAGGCACCCTATAGCGTATGCATCTAGCACATCATCACATCATTTGGGTACTCATCGTTTCCCCATTGGCATAAAGCCGCAAACAAAAACGGAGACACAATTCCCCCCAACGGCACACAAGCCGCCACATGGAACTCTTGCCTAGGCCCCACCCGATCAAGGTCTTAGACCCGGGCTTGCCTGCAAGCTCTGACGTCTCTTATCAGGATTCCAACAAACACAAACTGACCGATTCTAAGAAGCCTTGCCGGACCCCACCCGCTCATGGCCTCATTGCCCGGGCTTGCCCCCATGCTGGCATTCTCGTCAGTCTCACAGAAGGGGACTTGTAACCATCCCATTTCCAACTAGACCCCTAAGAGTGGTTTTGGCCATGACTAGGTCCATGACCCCACCCTAGGCCACCAGTAAATGGGTCAAGGGATAGGGACAGCAGGTGGGGGATCACCATGGTCTACAAATAGTAGAACCTCTAAACAAAGGTTTAAAGGATGACCATGGGCTACACCTTGACCCCAAGACCTACCACAACACCCTTAATACCTTGGGAGGCCATTAGAGCATAAGGAACCCATTGGGACAAAGAGGCTCAGTTGACCAGGTCAACCCCTAGCCTAAATGGTTCAAACTAGCCTACTTAGGGTCAATTTGACCTACTCCTAGCCTAGAGGACCCCACCTATGCCCTCCTAACCCTAAAGTGATGTCAATGGGTCACTAAGGACACATTGGGGTCAGCCCTAGAGGCCAGGTTGACCCAAGTCAACTCAAGCTCCTAATCTGGTCAAAGTACCCTTACTAAGGGTATGTGACCTCCAAAGTGCAAGGTAACCCTACATAACCCTTCCTAGACCTTAGGGGAGGACAATGGTTCACCAAGGACCCAATGGGTCAACCCAATGGTTTGTTGACCCAAGTCAACTCTAGCCCTAAAATGATCAAAGTGCCCTACCAAGGGGCATGTGACCCCCAAGATGCCCAACCAACCCTACTCAAGTCTTCCTAGACCTTAAGGGAGTCCAATGGGTCACCAAGGACCCATTGGGGTCAACTCAATTGGTTCATGTTGACCAAGGTCAACTCTATTCTATGTTAGGTCAAATTAGCCTAAATGGGTCAACCCAAGCTCAACCCCTTTTTCCTTTTAAGTTAACCACAATATAATGAAATATTATGGGTGGAAAGGGCTGCCAATAGGCTGGGGAGTCAGCATGGTCAGCTTTGGTGACTAGGAAAGAGAGAGAAAGCTTCATTCCATACTATGGGGATGAGAAAAAAAAGGGGGGAAAAAAGAGAGTTGAAGGAGGAGATTGGCCAAGGATAGGCCAATGGTCCCC
>CM077152.1:165675455-165803353 GCA_039583875.1 Platanthera guangdongensis | reverse complement strand
GGACCATGCGGGACATTGCCCTATGGATCGGCCGTGTCACAAGCCATGTTGCGACCCGAGTTCGCGGACTCGACACTCGTCGAGTGAAATTTCGTCGTGTGGACTCTCGACACTCGACTGACACGGCCTTGGACACGCCCGTGTCCCAGGCCGTGTGCCTTGTCTCGACACATCGTCGAGCGAAAATCGTCGACTCCCCGGGCCGGTTATCGACACAGGCTCGACACGTCCTGAGAAACGCCCGTGTCTCAGGCTGTGTGCCCAGTCTCGACACTTTGTCGGCGAAAAAAATGTCGACCACACGATCAAGTCGTCGACTCCAGCCTGACACGCCCTGCCTAGGACACGCCCGTGTCCCAGGGCGTGTGCCCCCTCCCAGAAACCAAAATTGGCCAGAAACGCTGGTCGATCCCTCTCAAATTTTGGGGTGTTACAACTCTCCTCCCTTAACAGAATTTCGTCCCGAAATTACAAAGCAAAAGGGAACACAATTTAAATGGTACCTGATTTGAAGAGCTCTGGATACTCTTCTAGCATGGCTTGGTTCTCGCTCCAAGAGAACTCCTTACGACGCAGTTGTCCCATCGGACTTTCACGAGTTTAACCTCTTTACTCCGCAACTGCCGAGTCTCTGAATCCTCTAATGCAATTGGAAGGACCCGCGTCCTCAAGTCTTCCTCAATTGGCACGATGCCGGCTCGATCACCACACTAGCCTCCACCAAGGCTTTCCTCAAGACGGAGACATGGAAGAGGTCATGCATTCACTCAGCTCTGTGGATAACGCCAACCGATAGGCTACTTCTCCCACCGTTCAACAACTTCAAAAAGTCCCAAAAACCTTGGACTCAACTTATTGAGTCGGCGAATCCATGAGATGCCTTTGAACGGCTTGATCTTCAAATAGACCCAATCACTACCGCAAACTCCAACTTCCTGTGACAAGCATTAAAAGTATTTTGCTTGCCGGTCTTGCGCACCTTCATACGCTCTGAATGGTCCGCACCAACTCACAAGCGTCAATACCACCTCTTTTCCCATAATTTTGTTGTCTCCCGCCTCTGTCCAAGACATCGGTGTTCGACACCGTCTCGCATTCAAAGCTCCGTATGGCTCCATTTTTATACTTGCTTGATAACTGTTATTGTACGCGAATTCCACCATGAAGAGGTGATCCTCCCACTTCTTGCCGAAGTCAAGAATGCATATTCTTCAGCATATCCTCATTAGTACGGTTCGTTATTTTCGGTTTGCCCCTCCGTTTGAGGACGGAACGCCATACTGAACTTTAGCTTGTGCCCAAGCTCTTCTGAACCAATCTCAGTCCTTGGACGTTAAACCGTCCATCTCGATCGCATAACTATGCTCTTAGGATCCCATGCAGTCGTAAAATGTTGCGAACATACAACTCCACAGCTTTCTCCCGCTATCCTCCTTCCGATTTTAGATGAAGTGAGCCACTTGTTTAAGCGATCCATGATCACCAAATAACATCATTACCTGCTCGCATCTAGGCAACCCATGAACAATATCCATGGATATGTCATCAATTTTCACTCAGGGATTGGAAGGGGCTTCAGGACCCGCCCGGTTTCTGACATTCGGCCTTCACCAAGGCACAAGTTTGACAAAATTCACATACAAAGTACACCCGCTTCAGCCCGGCCACCAAAAGGATTTTACCATATCCAAGTGCATCTTTTACTGCCGGGTGAATGGAGTGTGCATTGTGACGTGAGCCTCAAACATCACTACTCACGGTAGTGTGCCTAACTGCGTTATACAAACCCTTCCGTTGTTCCTCAGAATCCATCATTCATCTCCCAGGTGCTGCTCTCGCGTTTGAGCCTCCAACACAATAGGTTGAAACTCCACATCCAACCGAGTCGCTTCCCGAATGCGATCGGACAAGTCATTCTGTATTTCAATCGAGTTCAACGAACCACGCTGGACTCGACCTCTCGCAACACATTCCAAACCAAGGACTCCCATTCCGTACCAACCGCTCATCATGAGCTTCGATCCAATTCCCTTGCCCTGAGTACTTTCTATCAAGGCATCCGCCACCACATTGGCTTTACCTGGCGTATAATGAATCGCCACTCGTAGTCTCCAAGGAAACTCAAGCCACCTGCGTTGCCGCAATGTTCAAGTCCTTTTGATTCAAGAGATACTTCAGGCTTTTATGATCCGTGAAGATCTCACCTTGTGCACCGTAAAATAATGTCACCTATTTTCAACGCAAAAATTACCGCCACCAACTCTATGTCATGGACGGGTAATTCTTCATGAGGCTTCAGCTGTCTAGACCCAAAAGCTATCACCTTACAATGTTGCCACCAAAAACGCAACCAAACGCATCCCGATGGTCACTGAAGATTGGAATCCCTCGGTCTTGCGGTAGACTTTGGATTGGAGCCATCATCAAGTCTTCTTCAGTTCTTCAAATGCTTGACTGCACTCTTGAGTCCACACAAACTTATGATCTTTACGAGTGAGTGAGGTGAGGGGTAGAGCTTTATCCGTGAAAATTGTCCACGAATCTCCTATAATCCTCGCTAGTCAAGAAAATTCGGACTTCTGCCACGGTCCTCAAGATTGGCAATCTTAATGGCTTCTCATTTCGTTGGATCCACTGCCACCCCATCCCCACTAATCACGTGGCCCAAATGCCACCTTATTTAACATAACTCGCACTTGGAGAACTTTGCATACAACTGATTCTCCCTCAAACACTTGCAAGAAAACTCTCAAGTGGGTCTCATGCTCCACTTCCAATTTGAATACACCAAATGTCATCAATGAAGACAACCACAAAGAATCCAAGTATTCCCGAAATACTCGATTCATAAGATCATGAACACAGATGGTGCGTTCGTCAGCCCGAACGGGCATCACCGTAAACTAAAAGTGTTCATGCCTTGTACCAAAGGCAGTCTTGGGGATGTCCTCGTCCCGAATTGCAACTGATAATAGCGTGACTTTAAGTCCATTTTGAGTAACCACCGACCCTACCAATGGTCAAAACAAGTCGTCTATCGAGGAATCAGATACTTATTCTTAACGGTCAATTTATTCAGCTCTCAGTAGTCTTGCACACGCCGTTTATATCGTCTTTCTTCTTTACAAACAACACCGGCGCGCTCCATGGCGAAGAACTGGGTTTGATATACCCTTGCTCCAATAGTTCCTGTAGCTGTACTTTGAGTTCAGCCAACACTTTGTGTCATCCTAAACGGAGGACATGACACGTCCTCGCCTCCAGCACTACATGATCGAGAAATCGATCTCCCGGAGGAGGCCGCCCCAGGAAGTTCATCCAGACGGCTTCTGCTCTCGAACAGAAGAAGCGTCTGATCAAAAGAGACAGCATTTCAGTTCCAGCTCAACGATTATGGAACTCAGCTCGACGAACAGAAGCCGTCTGGACGACGAACACAACATCTTAGCTCGACGAACTATGGACTCAGTTCGACCAATTCTGCTATCTGTTCGACGATTCCAGACTTAGTTATTTTCGGTGTTCTATCCCCACTCTATTGCGATAATTCCTGAGTAAATAATGCTCTAACATTCTCTGAATGTATCCGTTAGAAGGAGCATTAATTATGGTCTTCTCCAAGATTATTGCTTGCCATTTTTCCACTGGACAGTTGGGGAAATAAATCAATGTCGATTATTCTCAAGGCTGTCAGCATTAATTGCAGAAGAATTCAAATTTTTGAAAGACAGGTTTCGGCAGAAAATATACAAGAGAAGAAGAGAATAACGGATAAAAACAGATACACAGATAGAATCAATCAGGGATTATTGAAAAAGTTTGACACAAAGCACATCTTACTGAGAAGCATACAGAGATTACAGAAAAACATTAAATCTTGAACAATCTGCTCTGTCAACAAGAAGCATTCTCTGATACAGAGAAGCCCTTGACCAGAAGCTCATCAGTACTAGAAGAAGAACAACAACAATACCTATATCAAGAGTCTTCTTTCTTCAAGTACTCCAGGATACTTCATAAGGACAACTTCAGTTCCATCTGTCAAAGAAGTTCCTGAAGATTATTGCTGGTCAATAATTCAGTTTGAAGACCTATCACCCTGAAGCTTAGCTCCTGCTTTTTTCCCTGACTCATTCTACATCTCAGGGGGAGCCATAAGCTATAATCAAATCCACAAGTCTTCTCAGTTGTACATTGAGAAAGAGAAGACAAAATCATCTCACCGCCCCCCCCCCACTGTATAAAGGGTTGTGATCTCCCTTCAAAAGTGATTCCTTGGTTGCAAGTCTCCGGATCAAAATACTTGGGTTGTTGTTTGAGCACCTAATCAAAAGCTCATTGGTGTCAGACACCTGATCAAAAATATAAGTGGATTCCTACCAAGGGTGATAGAAGAGTGGATGTACCCAGGTTGGGGAACACTATAAAATTCTTGTGTCGTCTAGTTGCTCCTTTTTCTTCTATTCTTGCTGTGCTTGTGCTTTAGGTTTATTGTGTGATATCTATATTAAATTCTGCACTTTTAATTTACAGCAAAAGCTGTAATAGCTGTTAAAATTTTTTTAAGAATACTCTATTCACCCCCCCCCCTCTAGAGTATTTCAGATATAACTCTCACTTTCATGTTGCTCCTCTTCCCACGACGTCCACCTTCTTCATGACTAGATCTCCTGCGAGGAAATGCTTTAGGAGGACATTCTTGTCGAAGTGCTTTGCCATGCGCCTCTTGATCTTCTCTTGGCGGATGGATGCCAAGTCACGGAGCTCTTCGACGAAATCCAGCGAGAGCCTTTAGGCGTCTTCATTCTCCAAGCTCCATTCTTCTCAGTCATCTCCAGCTGCTATGACTCTCGGGCTCCGAACCTCAAACTCCACTGGGATGAGTGCCTCAAAATCGTGGGACAACTTGAAGGGAGTTTCCACCGTGGTCGAGTTTGGAGTTGTCCTCAGAGCCCAAAGGACTGAGGGGAGTTGCTCTGCCCAATTGCCTTTCAAGTTGGTGAGTTTTTTCTTTAGGAGGTTGATGATCAACTTGTTTACGGCTTCCACTTGTCCGTTGCTGCGAGGATAATGCACAGAGGCGAATCGAAGATCTGTCTATAACCACTTGCAAAAGTCCTCTAACTCCAAGCTGGCGAACTGTGGGCTATTGTCGGTGACGATGGCGAGAGGAATCCCGAACCTGCATACAATCTCTCCCCAAATAAAATTCTTTACAATTTGCGACGTGGTCTTGGCCAGAGCCTTTGCCCCGATCCATTTGGAGAAGTAATCGATCATGACAAGCATGAACTTCCTTTGCCCAGTAGCCTGAGGAAAAGGGCCGATCAAGTCCATCCCCAGATGGCGAAGGGCCACAGAGCTGTGATCGAGCGCAGATGCTGGGCTAGCTGTATTTGAAGAGGCGCGAAGAGCTGATATTGGAGACATTTTTTGGAGAAGGCTTCCGCATCTTCCGAATGGTGGGCCAGAAATACCCGTGCCTTAGAATTCTTTGCTCATGAGTGCGAGTTCCTGAGTGGCTGCAACACTCTCCCGAGTGAAACTCCTCCAGAACACGAGGGACTTCAACTTCTGACAGACACTGAGCCAGAGGTCCTGAGATGGTTTTACGATAGAGCTCTCCTTCTTGTAGTAGGTAATATGTTGCTTTGTAACGAAACTTCCTCTGGTCTCCCTCGCTGGCAGGAACTTGTCCTGTTGTATAAAAAGGAAATAAACGGGTCCCTCCAGGATGTCCTCTGCTTGATCTACATCATCTCTCCTTCTTCGATGGATGGTCAGAATAGTTCAGTCATGGTCCCCCAGCACGGGGGCCATACTTGGCAAGGTAGTCGACTTCTGAATTCTCTTCTCGGGGTACATGCTCGACAAATAAAGATTGAAACCCCGATCAGACCTTTCACTTTCACTAAGTATCTCTGCAGGATTGAATAATTCACCTCGAACTCGCCTTTGATCTGGGATGCAACTACCATCGAGTCAGTGAAGGCCCTAATATCTCGAATTGCCAACTCCTTGGTGAGACATAAGCCAGCCACCATGGCTTCGTACTCCGCCTGATTATTCGTAACGGGGAAGAGGACCTCGACTGCTTGCTCGATCCTGGTTCCCTGGGGGTTCTCTAGCATGACTCTGGCTCCCACGGAATATCTGCGTGAAGCACCATCCACAAACATCTTCCATGAAACTGGACTAGAAGAGCCCTTCTCTCATTCCACCTCGGCTGAGAAGTCGACAAGGAAATCCGCCACTGCTTGCGCCTTGATCGCTACCCTTGGAGAGTAAGAGATATCAAACTCACTAAGCTCCACCACCCACTTTGCCAACCTACCAGAGTGCTCCACTCCATCTAGGATACTACGTAGAGGGTGATCGGAGACGACCCTGATGGAGTGAGCCTGAAAATATGGACGGAGCCTCCGAGCTGAAACCACCAAAGCAAACACCAACTTCTCCAAGATATGATATCTCGTTTACGCATGCCGAAGCACTCTACTCACATAGTAGATAGGGAGCTGCCTTTTTCCTTCCTATCGGACCAACACCGAGCAAACTGCCTCTGCTCCGACTCCCAAATAGAGAAAGAGATCTTCGTTACCCCGCGGGCCTTGAAGGAGAGGAGCTTGGGTTAGCTGTTGCTTGAGCTTTCCGAAATCCTCCTCACACTCCGCGGTCCACTCGAACTTCTGATTCCCCCGAAGGGTCTTGAAGAATGGAGAGCACTTCTCCTTTGCCTTGGACAAGATACGTCTAAGGCCCACCAGCCTTCCCGTCAACATTTGAACCTCCTTTAGATCTCTCGGGGATGCCATCTCTAGAATGGCCTTTACTTTGTCGGGATTAGGTTACACCCCCCTGGGAGTAAGGAGGTGACCTAAAAACTTCCCTATTCCAGCACCGAAGACGTACTTGGCTGGGTTGAGTCGCATCTTGTACATCCTCAGGGTAGCGAAAGTCTCCACCAGATCTGTTATGTGCTCTGCAACACTTTTGCTCTTGACGAGAAGATCGTCTACATAGACTTCCAAGTTCTGCCCATTCTGCCCTTTGAAGATTTGATCCATCATTCTCTGATAAGTCGCGCCTGCATTCTTGAGCCCGAAGGGCATCATCTTGTAGCTATAGCATCCATCGCTAGTTATGAAGTAGACGTCGAGGCAGTCGGGAGGATGCATTGGGATCTGGTGATACCCTGAAAAAGCATCAAGAAAACTCATCACAGGAAACCCGACGATGTAATCAACCAGCGTGTTGATTTGAGGCAAGGGGTAGCAATCCTTCGGGCAAGCTTTATTCAACATGGAAAAGTCAATACATAGACGCCAGCCCCCTCCTAGCTTCTTCACCATTACAACATTGGAGACCCAGCCTGGATACTGGATCTCCGAGACAAAACCTGCCTCGGCCAGCTTCCCCACTTCCTCCCTGATCGGCCCAGCCAGCATGGCGGTGCTCTTCTTCTACTTCTGATGAACATGAGCCACCGCGGGATCCAGGTTGAGGCGATGGCAGGCAACATTGGCGTCGACCCCTGACATCTCGGTGGCATTCCTTGCAAAGATGTCGACATTATCCTGTAGGCAGGCGGCCATCTCTATCTTTTCTTCCAGCAGCAGAGATCCTCCAACCTTCAGTAGTCCCGGCTCTCCTCCCCGAGAGATCACTTCCACTTCCACCACCTCTTCCGCAGCACAAAACCCTTTCTCCTTCTCCAGCAGCTCCTCCAGCTTCTCCGCGTCACCCATCCAGCTGATGGTGCTGACAGCATTTAGATAGCACTCCCTAGAGGCCTTGGGATCCCCACTGATCCCGACCTGGACATCTCCGCGGCAGTACTTCAAGCACTCGTGATACGAAGACGGAACGGCCTTGAAATAGTTGATGAGGGGCCGCCCAAAGATGGCATTGTATCCGCTTGGTGCATCGACGATGATGAAGCGGCATCAGAACGACGTCCCGCCGAGCGTAACCAGAAGCTCCACCGCTCCTTCCACCTCTTTCTTCTCTCCTGAGAAGCCAAAGAGAGGTCCATCTGCAGCCTGGACCCGGGATGCTTCCACTTGAAGCCCGACAAAGGTTCTCTTGAAAATGACATTCACCGAGCTCCCGTTATCCGCGAGGATTCGGTCGACGGTGAAGGCTTCGATGGCAGCTTGAATTACCAAGGCATCGTGGAATGGGTTCTCATTCCCTAGCATGTCCTCCTCCGAAAAGGTGATCTCTTCCAATGGTGGCGGGTTCTGCGATGTCGAGGTGACATTCTTCTGATAGATCTGGTGGAGACTCCCCTTACGGTAAGCTCCGAGTCCGGCCCCTCCGTTGATTACCCCTACATGCCTGCCTCCCGGGCCATGTATCACTTCTCCACGACCTCCCAGGTTCACTCTATCTTCATTCCTTGTCCTCGTTGGATCTTGGAATGCCACCTGTCCTACTGGGGCCTCCTGCCTCTGCTGCTCTCTCTCTATGTTGCTCCTGCTTTCAACCTCCTCCTTGCTTCCCAGAACTCCGGGCAAGCCAAGGTCCCGTGCCCCTCTTCTCGATGAATATCACAGTAGAGTGGAATCTCCGCCTCCTGACGCATCGTACATTGATCCCTCCGGCGCCGCATGTTGTCTTGGCGAACGATAGCTTTCGTCTCCCTTCTTCCACCTCCTCGACCTCCCTCTTGCCGATTACCGTTTCTCCTATCTTCCTAGAAGTGTTTCCTTGCTAGTGGTCTCCACTGGGGACGATTCTCGGGATATTGGAATCGTCTTACTTCCCCTCTTCTTCCCCTGGCCTCCGCCGACCTCCTCTCTTCGAAGCCTCTCCTGACTCCTCTCCTCAACTCTCATGGGCTCTTCTCTCGTCCTCCTCTCTTCTTGTAACGCCCAAAAACTCAAAAGAGCGACGAGAGGCATTTTGGGCCAAATCTGGAATTTGGCAGGGGGCACACGGCCTGGGACACGGGCGTGCCCCAGGGCGTGTCAGGCTCGAGTCGACGATTTGGCCGTGAGGTCGACGAATTTTGGAGTCGACGATCGTCGAGCAGCGAACACGGACTGAGACAAGGGCGTGTATCAGGGCGTGTCGATCTAGTGTCGATGATCTGCCAGGGAAGTCGACGATTTCCGCTCGACGAAATGTCGAGACACGGAACACGGCCTAGGACACGGGTGTGTACAAGGCCGTGTCAGGTGGTCGATGAACTTCGCTCGATGAAGTGTCGAGACAGTGAACATGGACTGGAGCCCAGGCATGTTTGGGTATGACACAGGCGTGTCAAATAGGACATGGGTGTGTCCAAGACGCGTGTGAGTCTCAGGTTGTTTTAGGGGCTGTGTCGATGGGGGCACACGGCCAACCACACGGTCGTGTCAGTTGGAACACGGGCGTGTCAGGTTAAACACGGGCGTGTCGGGACCCGTGTAATTTTCGTAACGTGTTGATTTTGACGGCGAATGAGGGACACGACCCTGGACACGGGCATGTCGCAGTCCGTGTTCGGCCTAGGTTTTACTTTTCAGCTACGAATCGTAGCCAGTCGTTTCCTTATTTTGGGATCCGACGGTTGGGTGTTGTTCTTACTGGGATATACCCGGGATTGGGCCTTTGAAACCCTCATTTCACTTGAGTGGTTCTCTTTCTAAGTCAAGAGAGAGGGGAGAGCTAAGGAGGAAGAAGAAGCCTAGATTCGGTCACCGGCGGAGCTTCGGAGCTCCAAATCATGAACCGACTTAGGATCTACGGAGGCAAAGAGTGTGCGGTGCTTTTCATCCGCTTACATTTCCATGGCGCCAAGGAAGAAAGTTAGGGTAACGATTCTCTACTTGAGCATGTGAAGTTCTACTTCTTTTGCATAGGGAAGCCCGCTCTCGCGAGTTTGTGGTGAGTTTGAGGCGTTCCTTCTGGTAGATATGAATAGTCCCCGTCGTGTACATGTAGAGTCCGTAATCGAGAATGGATATACGCATGATGTGTTAAGCCTACCCGGATAAGTTGGTCTGGATCGGTGATGTTGCATTGCATAAATGGCCGGAGAAGACTCCGTGCGAATGTGTGTTTTCGGGTTTTCTACGTGGTAGATTGCAACAGGGAGCCTTGGGGATTAACCCCAAGGTGCACCCGGAAAACTAGGCAGATGCGTGATTCTGCCAACTTAGTGTCCTGGGAGCCAACTTGAACATAACCGGGTTATGTGAAGTGTGTGACGGAAACGGGACTCGGGAGAAGTTTGACCCGCGCATATGGCTTAAATTTTCGTTGCGATGTTAGCACGGGTTAGACGGAACCGTACCCGTTCTATGTCGTTCGGTGTGATCGTTGGCATAGATGAGGGTCTTCGGCGGTCTATGGCTTAAATTGACGTGACCCATGCCAGGAAGACAAAATGCTCATAGTTTGGCCGTCAAAGTGGGCGGTGGTGAGACGGGGTGTCTATGGCTTAAACTGACGTGACATTGCCCAGTTCACCGAGAATGTGCCCTGAGTGCACGGGGCGTGTGGTCGTGCGTGCCAACGCTTGTGATGCAATGTATATATATATATATACTGCTTGGTTATGCTAATAAACTGCAGGGAAGGAGCATCGCTGCCCCGAATTGGGGGCGGGATCGTTATAATTTGGTCAGCATTGCTGACCGTTGCTTTGGGTTTGCCACCGTTGCGGTGGATTGTGCTTGCATGTGCTGCGGAGCTGATGACTAGTTTTAGTCACCGCTTTTTGGGTAGTTTAGTATTCATAAATCTTAGGTTTTAATATAGTTTTACCTATTTATATGCTTATCATGTTGTTATTTTATTTTAATGTTTGATGTTATAATATAAAAATCTATAGTTTATTATATGTATTTTTGTTATATTATGTCATTTTATGTCATAACAAATAGAACCAATGTTTATTTTGTTTTGTTGTTTGTAGGTTCAAGTCCAAGTTCAACTTGTTGTAGCCCAACTACAAGCCTACCCGAGCTTTAACATGTAGCCCAAGAGCAGCCCTCTTCCACCACAACAAAGCTCACTCCATGCAGCCCACTTCAACATTGATGCAGCCCGGCCCCCTCCATGGTGCAGCCCAACATCTCTCCAAATCACCCTACCCGAGCTTACATCAAACTCCACACCAAGCAGCCCACTCATTTGCATTGGCCGGCCACATTCATGCATGTCCTCTCTCTCTCTCCCTCTCATTTATTGCATGCATGTATCCACTTTTTCATGCATTGGTCGGCCACTTGCCACCCCATGCTTCCTCTCTCTCTTTTTTATTATTTTTCTCCACTCTTTATTATCATCCATCCCCCTTGTTTACTCTCTTTATTTTATTTCATTTCTTTTAAATGATATGCAATGAATCCACCTTCCTCTCTCTCCTCATTAATTTCCACATGCATTCACCTCCCCATTAAGCATGGCCGGCCACCCCCCTTGCCATTTCATTTTATTCTCATCTAGAATCTTCCCTCCTCATCTATAAAAGGCACCATGGTCTCATGCTTTAGAGGTTAGATTTTGGAGAGAGTGAATTTTATTTTTGTAAGCAATTTATGTTAGGAAGTTTAGTGAAGTTTTGGAGTTGAGTTGTAGAAGAGCAAAAGAGCTAGTAAGTTGTTATTTTCTTTCATTATTGTTGTAGTCTTTTCATTATTGTAATCCTTTTCTTTCAACTTAATATAATATTGCGTTTTTTAAATATTGTGTTCTCTTTTATTTTTGCAAGTAAGGAAAATGAATTTCTTTCATCCTACTTTGATTTCAATTTCCATTATGAGTAGCTAATCTTCCTTAGTATTTGATCGTGAGGATCCATAAAGTGAGATGAGGGTATCTTTTATTTTGTAGTTTTATTGTTTTTGTCATTTCATTCTCGATCCTTTTTTGATGTTTTTTTGTCGACTCCGTATTTCCGGTATACGGTAGTAGGCATTTGATCTCATTTCATAGTAGTTGAGAGACTCGTTGATTTGAATGATCACTCAAAGAAGGAAGGAGTTGCACACAATCCTAGAGAAAGGACGACGTAAATCCTCCGGATTGGAGTCAAATCCAATAGTGTGGATCACCTCGATAATGCAACTTTAGGCCTCTTTGATTTGTAAAGAGATTTCGATCAAGGCGTCTATAAGTTAGGAGACTTAATATCTAGCGAGATTTTGTCTTATTTTCGGATCCGTCACGGTCAAGTTTGATTTGCAAGTTTAAAACTATACTTTTTATCTCCCTCATCTCGTTTCATGGTGAATCTTCGATTGAATGCTAACTTTTTATTATAAGTTTTCCGTCTAAAAATTATCTTTAGTTTAATTTTAAAATTCTCAAAGTCCCAACAATCTTTCGGTAGGATAATAGTTCAAGGCGTGAGTAGCAGTACTTGACAAACCCGTGTTTAAATACGACCTTGATACTACAATTCGACAGGTACACTTGCCTGTTCAGGTTTTAGCCCATCAAGTTTTTGGCGCCGTTGCTGGGGACGCTTTTTCGTCAATATTATGAAAATGCTTTCGTTATTACTTCTGCAAAAAATAAAAAAAAAATTGCACCTTTCTCTATTTTCTTCTTTAAGTTTTTATTTCCTTCTTCTCTTTTTCTTTCCTCCATTCTCCTTCTAATTTTCTTAGTGCATGACCCACACGAATCCGTCGCTACTTGTTGATTTGGACCCAGAAATCGAACGCTCCTTTCAGAGAAACTTGCGATTCAGAGGTTCCACTTCTCAAACAACGGTTTAGGATTCCGACGGTGATTGTAACTTCAACTCCGAAATGGGAGACCCTAACCCAGCATTTTCCCAGCAAAGGACGATGTCCGATTATGCTCGGCCCAACCTGGAGGGTACAAAAACAAGTATTGTTCGACCTGCAATTGCGAACAATAACTTTGAACTTAAGCCTAGCATCATACAAATGGTGCAGCAATATGTACAGTTCGATGGATTACAAGATGAAGATCCTAACTTGCATATTGCTAGTTTTCTCGAGATCTGTGACACATTCAAAATAAATGGTGTCTCAGACGATGTTATTAGGCTAAGACTCTTCCCCTTCTCTTTAAGGACAAAAGCCAAGCAGTGGTTGTGTTCTCTTCCAAGAGGATCAATCACTACTTTGAACATTCTAATGGATAAATTTCTTCCAGAGATTCCCCCCCCCCCTGCCAAAACTGCTAAATTAAGAAACGATATAACTTCATATTCTCAAATTGCTTCTGAGACCCTCTATGACACATGGGAGAGGTTCAAAGAGCTTTTGAGACGCTGCCCCAATCATGCTCTGCCTGTATGGTTACAGGTCCAGACATTTTGCAATGGGATAAATCAAGAGACTAAGCAAATGATAGATGCCGCTTCCGCTGGTTCTTTGGACCGCAAAACTCCGAAAGCCACTCTTGAGCTTATAGAGGACATGTAGATGAACACTTTTCAGTGGAACTCGCCTAGGACTCGCCCAAATAAACCTCCAGGTATCTATGAGGTGGACTCGGTTTCGTAACTGGCGTTGCAAGTTGAAATGTTGAACACGAAGATTTCGGAGATGACTGCTTCCTCTGCTGCTAAGGTATATGAAAATGTGAATGCTGCTGCTGCCGAGCAGGTGGATTATCTGGGGAACATACCCAGGCCTGCTCAAAATAATTCTGCCAATAATGTTTCTTCTTTTTCTATTTTTTTGCTCCGCCTCGTTTTAATTCTTCTTCAAACTCATATCACCCTGGATGGCGTAACCATCCAAATTTTTCTTGGAGTAATCCCGTGAATGCCGCACGTCCACCACACGATTTCACTCCACAACCACAACATCAAAACCAAAATTTTCAAAAACCTCCCCCTTTGGAGGAGATCCTTTCTAAATATATAAGCTCAAACGAAGCTAATATTAGAAGTCTAACTGGCTCCGTGAAAAGTTTAGAAAACTAGGTCGGGCAACTTGCAAAGGCTTTTTCTGAGAGACCACCTGGAACTCTTCCCTCGAACACTGAAACTAACCCAAGGGAGCACACAAATGCGATTTCCCTTCGGAGCGGTAAGGTTATTAACGAGCCCAGCACAAGGGAAGAGCCAAGGGTGATTGTCCCTCCTGCTGCAGAAACAATTATCCCTACGGAAAATGATAAATCAACTTTTGGAAATGAAAAATCTACTTTTGATAAAGAAAAAGATATTTTTGTTTTTGAAAAGGATAATGCTGATTTTGGAAAAGAAAATGATGACGTTCAAAAAAATGCTCTGGTTGTTATAAAGGAATTCCCGCCACCTCCTTATCCGGCTCAACTTAGGAAATAAAAACTAGACGATCAGTACCAGCACTTCCTTGAAATGTTTAAACAAATTCACATTAATTTGCCATTTCATGAAGCGATTAGTCAAATGTCTAAGTATACAAAATATCTTAAGGATTTATTAATGAACAAGACAAAATTGGAAAATTTACCGCAAGTAACCTTAAATGAAGAGTGCTTGGCAGTTATTAAAAACTCTACTCTTCCTAAAAAGATAAATGATCCGGGTAGTTTTTTGATTTCTTGTGTTTTTGGTGATCTTTTTGTAAAGCACGCGCTAGCGGATTTAGCAGCGAGCATCAACTTGATGCCTTTTCATTGTTTAAAAAGCTAGGATTGGCACTCTCAGCCCTACGCGTATGAGTATTCAATTGGCTGATCGATCGATTAAGTATCTGTTCGGTATCATTTAGGATGTGCTAGTGAAGGTCGACAAATTCATCTTCCCGGTGGATTTTATCATTCTTGATATTGAAGAAGATGTCGAGGTTCCCCTTATCCTTGGTCGTCCCTTCCTAGCCACCTCTCGTACGGTCATCGATGTAAGTAACGGAAAACTTTTGCTTCGCGTGGGAGATGACGAGGTGACGTTTTTAATAAATCAATCCATGAAAAATTCTTTAAAAAATGACGACTCATGTTTCTTCCTTGATGTTTTAAATGAAGACTCCTCTCTTTCTCTTTCAAATGTTTCTTCCAATGATTTTTCTTCCTCTTTTTCTGATTTTTTTACAAATGTTTTTGAAGACACGGTTATGTCTGCGCAAACCAACTTTGCAAATGAACCAGTGTTTAGACAAAAAAATTATGAAAATATTATTTTTGAGAATGAAAAAGTTTTAAAGAACTCTTACGATGAACCACCCAACTTAGAAATAAAACCCCTTCCCGAACATCTCAAATATGCCTTTCTTGAAGAAAATTCTAAATTGCCCGTTATAATCTCGGCTTTGCTTTCTCAATCCGAAAATGATCAATTGATCGAACTACTACAAAAGCATCGCCGAGCTATAGCGTGGCAAATTTCTGATATTCCTGGCATAAGCCCCTCCTTTTGCACCCACAAAATATTTTTTGAAAATTATTCTAAGGGTGTAGTCCAACCTCAACGTCGTCTTAATCCTAATATGAAAGAGGTTGTGAAGTGTGAGGTTCTTAAGTTATTAGATGCGGGGATAATCTATCCTATTTCCGATAGTAAGTGGGTAAGTCCGGTTCAGGTTGTCCCTAAGAAGGGTGGGATCACGGTAGTAACAAATGAAAATAATGATTTAATTCCAAATAGGACGGTAATGGGATGGAGGATGTGCATCGATTACCACAAATTAAATGATGCCACTCATAAAGATCACTTCCCCTTCCCTTTATCGATCAAATTTTAGAACGCTTATCCGGACATAGTTTTTATTGTTTTCTCGACGGTCTTTCGGGATACTTCCAAATCCCTATCGCACCCGAGGACCAAGAGAAGACAACATTCACTTGCCCTTTCGGAATGTTTGCCTACCGTAGGATGTCTTTCGGGCTATGCAACGCATCAGCTACCTTTCAACGGTGCATGCTGGCCATTTTCGATAAATATGTAGAAAACATTATGGAAGTGTTCATGGACGACTTCTCGGTTTTTGCCGACTCGTTTGAGTTATGTTTAAAGAATTTTGGAAACGTTTTAAAACGCTGCGAAGAAACAAATCTAGTTTTAAATTGGGAAAAGTGTCACTTTATGGTACGTGAAGGCTTAGTCCTTGGCCACAAAATTTCCGCTAAGGGAATTGAAGTGGACAAGGCAAAAATCGAAGTAATTGAAAAGTTACCGTCGCATACGAATATCAAAGAGATAAGAAGTTTTTTAGGGCATGCTGGTTTTTATCGAAGATTTATTAAGGACTTTTCAAAAATTACTAAGCCTCTCACCAACCTTCTCGAGAAAGATGCCCCTTTTGTTTTTGACGATGCTTGTTTAGCGGTGTTCGACTTAATTAAATCCATACTTATAAATGCTCCGATTATGATCGCCCCGGTTTGGGATTTACCTTTTGAAATTATGTGCGACGCAAGTAGTTTTGCGGTCGGTGCGGTACTAGGACAACGTATAGCTAAGAATTTTCACCCAATCTATAACGCTAGCAAAACGCTTAATTCAGCGCAAGAAAATTACACTACAACTGAAAAGGAACTCTTAGCTGTCATTTTTGCTTTTGATAAATTCCGACCCTACATCACTCTTTCTAAGGTTATCGTTTTTACGGATCATTCCGCTTTGAAGTACCTCCTTTCTAAACTGGATGCCAAGTCGCGTCTTATTCGTTGGATCTTATTACTTCAAGAATTCGACTTGGAAATACGGGATAAGAAAGGAGCAGAAATTTAGCGGCTGATCATCTTTCACGCCTAGACAATCCTGAAATTGCTATTTTTCATGAAAATTTACATATTGATTCTTTTCCGGATGAAAAACTTTTTAACGTTTCTTCTTCTACCCCCTGGTTTGCGGACTTGGCCAATTATCTGGTGGCTCGCGTCCTCCCTAAAGAATACTCCTCTCAGCAAAAGAAGAAATTCTTTTCTGAGTTGAAGTATTATTTTTGGGAGGATCCATGTCTATTTCTCATTTGTACGGACCAGGTGGTAAAAAGATGTATCTCCCGGAAAGAAGGTCAACAAATTTTAAAGGATGTTCATGAAGGTCCGACTGGCGGGCACTTTCAAGCAAACCGCACCGCACACAAAGTACTTAGTGCTGGCTTCTATTGTCCAAGCATATTTAAAGATGCACAAATCTTTGTGGGCGGGTGCGATCGGTGACAGCGGACTGGAAACATCTCTAACAAAAATAAAATGGAACAAAATTATTTTCTCGAATGCGAAATTTTTGATTTGTGGGGCATAGACTTTGTCGGCCCATTTCCCTCAAGTTTAGGAAATAAATACATTTTAGTCGCGGTAGATTACGTCTCTAGGTGGGCGGAGGCCCAAGCTTTACCAAGTAATGACACTCGCGTAGTCATAAATTTCCTAAAAGAATTATTTTCTCGTTTTGGCTTTCCTCGAGCGATCATTAGTGATAGGGGGAACCACTTTTGTAACGCCCAACTATCTAAGGTTTTAACTAAATATGGCGTTACGCATAAATTATCCACCACTTATCACCCCCAAACTAACGGTCAGGTCGAGGTAGTCAATCGAGAACAAAAGAGAATTTTGGTAAAAACTGTTTCTACTTCTCGTAAAGATTGGTCCTTAAAATTAGACGATGCTCTTTGGGCCTATTGGACAGCGTACAAGACCGCCATCGGTTGTACTCCTTTCCGATTAGTCTATGGAAAATCGTGTCATCTCCTGGTAGAAGTGGAACATCGGGCGTATTGGGCGATAAAATTTTTTAATTTCGATCCGCACCAGTCGGCAAGCATAGGAAACATCAATTGAATGAACTCGATGAATGGAGAGCGTACGCTTACGAAAATAACAAACTTTACAAAGAACGCACGAAACTTTATCACGATAAGAACATGCGCCACCCTAAAATGTTTAAACCAGGCAATCAGGTTCTTTTTAATTCACGTTTATGTCTCTTCCCTGGAAACTGAATTCTCGTTGGTCTGGACCTTTTACGGTCAAATAGGTTTTTCCTTATGGCACTGTGCTACTCTCGCACCCGGATAATGGTGATTTTAAAGTAAATGGCCATCGCTTAAAGTTATATTTTTCAAATGATTGCGTATCTCCTGCTACGGAAAAACATTTATTTGTATCGTAATGTTTTCTTTCATGGAACTTTTTTTTATGTTGGACATTTCATTTTATTCTAAGACTTTTATTATTATTATTCGAACTTTAAATTGTTGTAATAAAGAACAATCTTGGGCACCTGCCCACAGACTCTATTTTTCTGCTTTTATTTTGCTCTTCCTTCCGGAGACAAACCAAGCAAGTTCGTGATCGACGCTCCAACGTTGCTGATTTCAAGATGGATCAAGTCAAGTCTGCTGATGATCAAGTGATGTAAAATACAAGCATGGGGGAGCGACATCCACATTCGGCCTCATAACCCGGGGAAGTCCTGTTCTGTTTATTTAATTTACTTTTTGCTTTTATCTCTCCTTCTCAGTCTCCTTCACTTTCTCGTTTTTCTTTTTGTTTCTTTCATTGAGGACAATGAAGAATCTAAGAATGGGGGGGGGGGGGGTTAGTTGTTTTCTGTTTTCTTTCTTTTCAAAAAAAAATGTTTTAAATTTCTACAAAAATAAAAAAAATTTAATAGTGTAATTAAGCTTCTTTAGTACTACTTTTGCTTTAACTAATACAAAAACCCAAAAACAAATCAAAAATCAAAAATCAAAAATCAAAAAAGAAAATACAAAAAATTGCTAAAATATATTTGAAAAACAAAATCGAAAATTATTTTCATCTTTATTTTTATGTTTCTTTTAGTGATGTGTAGGCCCGTGCGGTTTTGTAGTTCTAGATAGATCTTTTTGAAAAGGTCTGCTAAACTTATCATTTTAACATAGCTTAGTTTTACTAGTCTCTAGTTCTTAAATATAGGCATCTATTTTCTCATTTTAAGTTAGCAATTTGTAGTAGCTCTTCTTATTCGGTTAATTATGTACGAACGGTTGCTAGGTAATATTAGCTCTTTTTCATTTGTGGGGCAGTCTTTCTTGGTGTCTAGAACTTATCCCTAGCTACTCTCGAAGCATGTGCGTCATTTTTACGTACTTTAGAAATGATTTAGGCCACCTTTGACTCGTTTGAGCTTTTCTTGCCCACCAAAAAATTTACCATTGCAAAACAATTTTGGTTCTTTTCCATGTTTATTTGATTTATCTCCACCTTTTATTTCATTATTTGCTCCAAAGCCAAAATGCCTTTCTTATTTTCACACTAAAACTTTGAGCTTAAAAATCATATTTTTGTGAGGGGGTATTATCTTTGAAATGAAAGGAAAATTTTAAAGCCTACTTTTGGAGCTCTCTTTTATGAAAAAAATGTTATTATCAAAATGTTATCAAATCAAAAAAAAAGAGAGAAAATAAAAAAAAAAAAGAAAAAAAAAGAAAAAAAAAAAAATGAAGTTTATTTGCGGCCAATTTATTAAAGTAAAAAAGTTTTATGGCCTTTTGTTTGTTTCAAGTACTTATCATTTCTCTTCATGTGTTTATGTTTATTTTTTGAGCTCAACCTTGGTTTAGTGTTTAAGCCCCCATGTTTATCCTTGTTTTCATTTCCTAATCATTTACCTAAGCCAAGTTTTAACAGCTATTAGAAGTCCTATTAATCTTTAGAACGTAAATTCGTGTAGTGGAGAGAGTGTGAACGGACAAGCCTATGGACACCATCATTGATGGATTTCTTTGGAGTTTACCTTGAGGTGTTTTAGAGTTAATTTTTATCTAGCAACCTAGTAGTTCGTTAATGCGCCGTTTATTTAGAACTTCTATTTTTGTTTATCTTATTTCATTAATTTTGGATGCCTTGTTTTAGGAATTTTGAAATTTGTAATTCTTCTTTATGTTCTAATGATAATTTTAGGTTTCCATCTTTAAGTTTTCTATTGTGCACTTCTCACCCCACTAGTTGATAACATAGGAATTAGGATGGTTTAATTTTTCATGTTTTGTTTTTCGTATTCATGCAACCTAAAAATGTTTTGTTTTCTTTTTATTATTCCCAAGTTCTTAAATGATATTTGCTTGAGGGCAAACAAAAACTCTAGCATGGGGGAATTTGATGACTAGTTTTAGTCATCGCTTTTTGGGTAGTTTAGTATTCATAAATCTTAGATTTTAATATAGTTTTACCTATTTATATGCTTATCATGTTGTTATTTTATTTTAATGTTTGATGTTATAATATAAAAATCTAAGTTTATTATATGTATTTTTGTTATATTATGTCATTTTATGTCATAACAAATAGCTCCAATGTTTGTTTTGTTTTGTTGTTTGTAGGTTCCAGTCAAAGTTCAACATGTTACAGCCCAAGTACAAGACTACCCGAGCTTCAACATGTAGCCCAAGAGCAGCCCTCTTCCACCACAACAAAGCTCACTCCATGCAGCCCACTTCAACATTGATGCCGCCCGGCCACTTCAACCATGCAGCCGGCTAGCCCTCAAAGTGCAGCAATTTTTAAGATCCAACCCTCTACAAATGCAGCTCACTCCATGCAGCCCACTTCAACATTGATGCAGCCCGGCCCCCCTCCATGGTGCAACCCAACATCTCTCCAAATCACCCTACCCGAGCTTACATCAAACTCCACACCAAGCAGCCCACTCATTTGCATTGGCCGGCCACATTCATGCATGTCCACTCTCTCTCTCCCTCTCATTTATTGCATACATATATCCACTTTTTCATGCATTGGCCGGCCACTTGCCACCCCATGCTTTCTCTCTCTCCTTTTTATTATTTTTCTCCACTCTTTATTATCATCCATCCCCCCTTGTTTACTCTCTTTATTTTATTTCATTTCTTTTAAATTCTATGCAATGAATCCACCTTCCTCTCTCCTCATTAATTTTCACATGCATTCACCTCCCCATTATTCATGGCCGTCCACCCCCCTTGCCATTTCATTTTATTCCCATCTAGAATCTTCCCTCCTCATCTATAAAAGGCACCATGGTCTCATGCTTTAGAGGTTAGATTTTGGAGAGAGTGAATTTTATTTTTGTAAGCAATTTATGTTAAGAAGTTTAGTGAAGTTTTGGAGTTGAGTTGTAGAAGAGCAAAAGAGCTAGTGAGTTGTTGTTTTCTTTCATTATTGTTGTAGTCTTTTCATTATTGTAATCCTTTTCTTTCAACTTAATATAATATTGCCTTTTTTAAATATTGTGTTCTCTTTTATTTTTGCAAGTAATGAAAATGAATTTCTTTCATCCTACTTTGATTTCAATTTCCATTATGAGAAGCTAATCTTCCTTAGTATTTGATCGTGAGGATCCATGAAGTGAGATGAGGGTATCTTTTATTTCGTAGTTTTATTATTTTTGTCATTTCATTCTCGATCCTTCTTTGATGTTTTTTGTGTCGACTCCGTATTTCTGGAATACGGTAGTAGGCATTTGATCTCATTTCATAGTAGTGGAGAGACTCGTTGATTTGAAAGATCACTTAAAGAAGGAAGGAGTTGCACGCAATCCTAGAGATAGGACGACGTAAATCCTCCAGATTGGAGTCAAATCCAATAGTGTGGATCACCAAGATAATGCAACTTTAGGCCTCTTTGATTTGTAAAGAGATTTCGATCAAGGCGTCTATAAGTTAGGAGACTTAATGCTCTAGTGAGATTTTTTCTTATTTTCGGATCCGTCACGGTCAAGTTTGATTTGCAAGTTTAAAACTATACTTTTTATCTCCCTCATCTCGTTTCATGGTGAATCTTCGATCGAATGCTAACTTTTTGTTATAAGTTTTCCGTCTAAAAATTATCTTTAGTTTAATTTTAAAATTCTCAAAGTCCTAACAATATTTCGGTAGGATAATAGATCAAGAGTGAGTAGCAGTACATGACAATCCCGTGTTTAAATACGACCTTGATACTACAATTCGACAGGTACACTTGCCTGTTTAAGTTTTAGCCCATCAGGAGCCGAGCGGTAAATAGCGGGCTAAAGCCAAAGTTGCTGAGCCGGCCCTCGAAGGCCAAATTTTTGAGTGTTTTCTTTTATTCATATATGGCCGGCCTGCGTGCCTAGGTTTGAAAACATGTAATTTGAGAAAAATGATTGTAAGGCCATAAGGCCAGTATTGGGGTATTTGTACTTCAATCCTTTTGGCGTATTAGTGGACATTCATGCTAGTGTTGGTTTCTTTCTTATTTCATATAATATTAATTGCTTCCGCTAGAATGCTCTGTGTATGACGTTGGATTGGTTGGATGGTTTCCATTGAGTAACCACCCGGCCTGTCTGTGGTATATGGCGTCGGGCCCCGGCCGGACCTACTGCTATATGCTATGCGACGGATAGGGGGTGTTATGATTTGGTATCAGGCTACTGGTTTCGGTCAGGCTTAAAATGAATTCGTGGGCAAATTCTTTTAAGGGGTGGTGAGCACATGTGTGTGCGTCATCGCCATAAGGGGAAAAGAACCCATGAATGTCCACTTAGGAATTAAAAATACACGTGTTTGAGGAACCTGCGTGTTCCTAAAATTGCGTTTTGCAATTTTGTTTGGTCGCTTAACGGTGTTTTGTACCACTATAGGTGACCAGAAGCGGTGCTGGGCCGTCGGAACGCCGAGTTCCTGAGGCTAGTAGTGCACCAAATGATGCTCCTGCAACATATCCATTGCCTGAGACCATACGATTGGTGGCCGAAGCAGTGTTTGCCATGATTAATGCGCAGCCTTCAAGTCAAATGCAGCAGCCCGCTCCTGCGATGGAGCAGGTACCTCTTCCAGAGGTTGAGCCGAGAAGAGTGGAGCAGGTAGTAGTTGAGCCGTTGATGCCAAGGAGGGCAACCGAGAGACAGCTCAAACATGTCATGAGCTTTAATCCTCCGGTATTCTTGGGGTTGGGAACCCCATCTCAAGCTGAAGTCTAGCTCTCCCGTGTGAAGAGAGTCTTGACAGCGACGGAGATGGAGGAGTGGCAGATGACCACTATAGCTACGTTCCTGTTGGATGGAGACGCTAGGCTATGGTGGGAGGGTTTGGAACTGCATCTATTGATAGGAAGGCAACTTACAGACGTCTCGATGGAGGAGTTCTCGAGACTGTTCTTGGCTAGGTACCTCCCTTTGACGCAGAGGATATCTTTGGAGAATACGTTCCAGAGGTTGGTACAGGGAGAGAGTAGCGTGGATGAGTATCTCGACGAGTTTACTAGCTTGGGTCGGTATGCTAGCTCTACCATCGTGGATGAGGAGCGTAAGACCAACCGTTTCTACGAAGGTCTAAGAGATGACTTGAGGCTACAACTCTCGGGGCCGATGACGCAGGGTTTCTTGACCTTGGTCAACACGGCCCGGTCCTTGGAGAAGGACATGAAGAATGTTCAAGCGAAGAAAAGCTTGGGTGATAAGAAATCTGAGTTCAAGGTGCCGACTACCTCAAAGTCTGGGTACCGTAAATTCTTTAAGAAGGCTAGGAATTCGGGTCCAGCTCCTTCTTCTAGTGCTTCTGGGGCGACTACGGGTCGGACACCGGGTGCATGTTTTACTTGTTGGAAGCCGGGGCACTTTGCCTGTGATTGTTGGAGAGGACGTCCCAAGTCCGAGAGGAAGCCGGGAGCAACTTATGAAGAGAAGGGCAAGGCGATGGAGTCAACCGCATCCCATTATGCTCCGGCTCAACCAAGGGTTTATAATCTTGGCCAACAGGAGGCCATCAAACAAGCGGATGTGGTGACAGGTACGGTTTAATTTGTAGCAAGTGAAATTTCTTTAAATGCTTGTTATGCGTATGTTGCCTTACCACTGCTTGTTTAGGATTTGTTTTGATTTGTGAGTTTCCGGCGAGGGCACTCTTTGATACAAGAGCTTCACACTCCTTCTTGTACGAAGGATTCATATCGCGCATCAGAGTACCTTATTCGATGACAAAGTACAAGTTGGATGTGTTGTTAACGAATGGGTGTTCGATGCACGCGGATAAAATTTGCGTTGTTAAGATTCGCATTGGGAATCAAGAGTTCAATCTGCAAGCATCGTTACTACCGTTGGTGGAGTTCGACGTTATATTTGGCATAGACTGGCTCTCGGAGCAGCAATCCTATATTGATTACGGTCGCAAGGAAGTCAAGTTGGGTGCAAGTTGTGAGACGACTTTTACGGGCTTGAAAGGTTCGAGCAAGATGTTGATGTCTGCTCTTTAGGTGGTGAAGGCGATTCGTGCTTGTGTAGAGCTGTTCTTTACACTAGTGGAGGTTTCAAAGCCAAAGCCTACGTTGGAAAGTATATCAGTGGTAGCAGAGTACCCTGATGTGTTCCCCGCAGATCTTCCTGGAGCCCCGCCTCAACGGGAGATAGATTTCACTATTGAGCTAGTGCCAGGTGCGAAGCCTGTGTCACGATCTCCATATCGGCTAGCGCCTAAGTAAATGGCGGAGCTGAAGGTGCAACTTCAAGAGTTGTTGGAGCAAGAGTTTGTGAGTCCAAGTTCGTCACCTTGGAGCTCACCGGTCCTCTTTGTAAAGAAGAAGGACGAGAGCTTGAGACTTTGTATTGATTATCGGGAGTTAAACAAGCTAACGGAAAAGAACAAGTACCCAATCCCAAGGATCGATGATATTTTTGATCAGTTAGTCGGGTCGACGGTGTACTCTAAGTTGGGTCTCAAGTCTGGTTACTATCAGCTGAGGATAAGGGAGAGTGATATCCCTAAGACAGCATTCAGTACAAGATACGGGCATTACGAGTTTACGGTCATGCCGTTTGGGCTAACAAATGTGCCGCAGTGTTCATGGATTTGATGAACAGGACCATTAGGGAGTACTTGGACCATTTTGTGATGGTCTTTATCGACCATATTTTGGTGTACTCGTAGAGTGAGGAAGATCACTTCAGGCATCTTCATTTGGTTTTGGAGACGCTAAGGAGGAATCAATTGTACGCCAAGTTCTCGAAGTGCGAGTTTTGGTTGTCCTCAGTGGTGTTCCTCGGTCATATAGTGAGTAGGGAAGGTATTGCAGTGGATCCGGCGAAGATTGTTGCGATACGAGAGTGGCCTGAGCTTTCTACAGTAGCGGAAGTCTGGAGCTTTTTGGGGCTTGCCGGCTATTATAGGCGCTTCGTAGAGAACTTCTCGTGGATAGCATTACCTCTCACTACATTGATAAGGAAGGAGCAGAAGTTGGTTTGGACGCCGGAGTGCGCACGAGCTTTTGAGGAGTTGAAATGTCGGTTGACCACGGCGCCTTTGTTGAGTTCGCCGAGTGGGACCGAAGGTTATGAGATTTATAGCGATGCTTCAGGTAGTGGTTTGGGTTGTGTGCTATTACAGCATGGAAGCGTTATAGCATATGGCTCGAGACAGCTGAAGGTGCATGAAAGGAACAATCCGGTCCATGAATTGGAGTTAGCGGCCGTGATTTTTGCCTTTAATCTGTGGAGACATTATTTGTATGGTGTGAAGATTGATATCAACACCGATCACAAGAGCCTGAAGTATTTGATTGATCAGAAAGATCTGAACATGTGGCAGCATAGATGGATGGAGTTCCTGGGGGACTATACATTCAAGATCCACTACGTGCCTCGTAAAGGCAATGCGGTTGCGGACGTGTTGAGTCGTCGGGCCCCAGCTCAAGCCAATTGGTTGTCGGTCAATGACGAGCGGTTGGTTCGGGAGTTAGAGGCGTTGGAGATCTTTTGCGTTGATAAGCAATCACGTGCTGAAGCTGTATAGAATTAGACTGAAGTCCAATATGACCTGGCTGATCGTATTCAGCATGCATTGGATATGTATGTCAACATGAAGCAACTCATGATAAAGTCTCTGGATGGGTCAAATTCCCAATTCGTTGTGGAGGACGGATTACTTTGGAAAGACGGTCATCTGTGCGTCCCAAGCGTGGGCAATTTGCGGGTGGAATTGTTGTACGAGGCGCATCATACCAAGTACTCAATTCACCCGGGGAGCACGAAGTAGTACCGCGATGTTAAGAAATTGTTCTGGTGGCCAGGACTAAAAAAGGATGTGGCGCTCTACGTGGCGAAATGTCAAACTTGTGCCTTGGTGAAGGCGGAAAGCCAAAAGCTGGGAGTATTCTTGAAATCCTTTCCTATTCTGGAGTGGAAGTTCGACGACATTACTACGGACTTTGTGCACGGGTTGCCAAGGTCGCAAAAGGGGAACGATGCCATTTGGGTGGTCGTAGATCATCTAACGCATGTGTCGCATTTCATTCCGCATAGGAAGGATGATCCGTTTGAGAAATTGGCAAAGCTATATGTTGATAATATTGTACGGCTTCATGGTGTGCCCCGCGGCATCGTGAGAGACCGAGATGGGCGGTTCACATCCATTGATTGGAGGCTGGTGCAGCAAATGTTGGGAACAAATCTGAGTTTTAGCACAGCCTTTCATCCGCAAACGTATGGGCAGACCGAGAGGGTCAATAGGACAATGGAAGACATGCTTCGCATGTGTGTCCAGGACTTTGGAAAGCAATGGGAAGATCACCTATACTTGGTCGAATTCGTTTACAACAATAGCTACCAGGCGAGCATTCAAATGGCGCACTTCGAGGTCCTTTATGGTAGAAAATGTCGCAAGTCGTTGTCCTGGTTGGAAACGGGTGAATCAAAGTTGTATAAGCGATTAGAGGTGGAGGATGCTACTTCTTTGGTGAGAACCATCCGGGAGAGGTTGCTAATCGCTCAGGACCGCCAGGCTAAGTACTATAATGGCAAGCACAGGAACATGGAGTTCGTTGTTGGCGATTGGGTGTACTTGAAGATCAAGCTATTCAAGGGTGTCTCGCGGGTGCGGCGCTTGAAGAAGCTAAGCCCGAGGTACCTTGGACCGTTTGAGGCTTTGGAGCGGATTGGTGAAGCAGCGTACAGGTTGAAACTGTCTGTGGAGCTTAGAGGTATACATGATGTATTCCATATATCGGTGCTACGGAAGGCGGTGCAAGAGCCTACACAAGTGATCGCGGTCAATCAAGTGCCGGTTGATAGTGGGTTGATGACGAAGGTCAAGCCCGTACGTATTGAAGACTCGGAAGTCAAGCGGCTATGCAATAAAGAGATCAGGATGGTCAAGGTCCATTGGGACAATTGCGGTCGAGAGGAGCTCTCTTGGGAGCGAGAGCAGACTATGCTTGAGGAGTACCCGGAGTTGTTTCACTCAGGTACCATTTAAGTTTTATGTTTCTTTCCTTTATGTAATTTTGAGGACGAAATTATTTTTAGAGCGAGAGAGTTGTAACGCCCCAAACTCAAAAGAGCGATGAGAGCGTTTTGGGCCAAATTTGGTATTTGGCAGTGGACACACGGCATGGGACACGGGTGTGTCCCAGGGCGTGTCAGGCTCGAGTCGACGATTTGGCCGTGAGGTCGACGAATTTTGAAGTCGACGAACGTCGAGCAGCGAACACGGCCTGAGACACGGGCATGTCTCAGGGCGTGTCGAGCTCGTGTCGACGATCTGCCCGGGAAGTCAACGATTTCCGCTCGACGAAATGTCGAGACACGGAACACGACCTAGGACACGGGCGTGTCTAAGGCCGGGTCGGGTGGTCGACGAACTTCGCTCGAGGAAGTGTCGAGACAGTGAACACGGCCTGGAGCCCAGGCGTTTTCGGGTTTGACACGGGCGTGTCAAATAGGACACGGGCGTGTCCAAGACCCGTGTGAGTCTCTGGTTGTTTTCGGGGCTGTGTCAATGGGGGAACACATCCAAACACACGGCCATGTTAGTTGGAACACGGGCATGTCAGGTTAAACATGGGCGTGTCGGGACCCGTGTAATTTTCGTAACACGTTGATTTTGACGGCGAATGAGGGACACGGCCCTGGACATAGGCGTGTCGCAGGCCGTGTTCGGCCCAGGTTTTACTTTTCAGCTACGAATCGTAGCCATTCATTTCCTTATTTTTGGATTCGACGGTTGGGGGTTGTTCCTACTGGGATATACCCGGGATTGGGCCTTTGAAACCCTCATTTCACTTGAGTGGTTCTCTTTCTAAGTCAAGAGAGAGGGGAGAGCTAAGGAGGAAGAAGTAGCCTAGATCCGGTCACCAGCGGAGCTTCGGAGCTCCAAATCACGAACCGAGTTCGGATCTATGGAGGCAAAGAGAGTGCGGTGCTTTTCATCCGCTTACATTTCCATGGCACCAAGGAAGAACGTTAGGGTAACGATTCTCTACCTGAGCATGTGAAGCTCTACTTCTTTTGTATAGGGAAGCCAGCTCTCGCGAGTTTGCGGTGAGTTTGAGGCGTTCCTTCAGGTAGACATGAATAGTCCCCGTCGTGTACATGTAGAGTCCGTAATCAAGAACGGATATAGGCATGATGTGTGAAGCCTACCCGTACAAGTTGGTCTGGATCAGTGATGTTGCATTGCATAAATGCCCGGAAAAGACTCCGTGTGAATGTGTGTTTTTCGGGTTTTCTACGTGATAGATTATAACAGGGAGCCTTGGGAATGAACCCCAAGGTGCACCCGGAAAACTGGGCAGATGCGTTATTCTGCCAACTTGGTGGCCTGGGAGCTAACTTGAACATAACCGGGTTATGTGAAGTGTGTGACGGAAACGGGACTCGGGAGAAGTTTGACCCGCGTATATGGCTTAAATTATCGTTGTGATGTGAGCACGGGTTAGACGGAACCGTAGCCTTCTATGTCGTTCGGTGTGAGCCGTTGGCATAGATGAGTGTCTTCGGCGGTCTACGGCTTAAATTGACGTGACCTATGCCGGGAAGACAAAATGCTCATTGTTTGGCCATCAAAGTGGAGGTGGTGAGACCGGGGTGTCTATGGCTTAAACTGACGTGACATTGCCCGGTTAACCGAGAATGTGCCCTGAGTGCACGGGACGTATGGCCGTGCGTGCCAATGCCTGTGATGCAATGTATATATATATACTGTTTGGTTATGTAATAAACTGCAGGGATGGAGCATCGCCTCCCCGAATTGGTGGCGGGATCGTTATAATTTGGTCAGCATTGCTGACCGTTGCTTTGGTTTGCCACCGTTGCGGTGGATTGTGCTTGCAGGTGCTACGGAGCCGAGCGGTAAATAGCGGGCTAAAGCACAAGATGCTGAGCCGGCCCTCGAAGGCCTAATTTTGGAGTATTTTCTTTTATTCATGTATGGCCGGCCTGCGTGCCGAGGTTTGAAAACATGTAATTTGAGAAAAACGATTGTAAGGCCATAAGGCCAGTACTGGTGTATTTGTACTTCATTCCTTTTGTCGTATTAGTGGAAATTCATGCTAGCATTGGGTTCTTTCTTATTGCATCTAATATTAATTGCTTCCGCTAGAATGCTCTTTGTAGGACGTTGGATTGGTTGAATGGTTTCCATTGAGTAACCACCCGGTCTGTCTGTGGTATATGACGTCGGGCCCCGGCCAGACCTACTGCTATATAATACGCGACGGATAGGGGGTGTTACACTTCTCTCCTCGGCTCTTCCTTCCTCCTCTCCTGCCTCTCCGGCGTCCTCCTTGCCTTCGACCCCGAAGGTCATACTCTTCCCCTTGCCTTCGAGTTCTCTCCATCCAGCCTCGCCAAGAAGTCCTTGTTCTTCTACTCTCCCCGAACAAAAGTGTTCACCCTCTCTATCATCTCTTCAAAAGATCTCTGGGGGTTAGACCCAATCTCCTTGCTGAACAAACCTTGGTTTATCCCGAACTTCAAGGCCACCATCAGCGCAAAGCTGTCCACCTCCTCTACTCCCAGGATCTCCTCCTGGAAACAGTCTACGTAGTGGCCCAAGCTCTCATGCTGCCCCTGCGTAACCTTGAAGAGATCTGTAACCTCCTTCTTTATCTTCTTCAATGTCGCGAACCTCGCCATAAGTCCCCGACGGAGATCAGAGAAACAGTACACAGACCCTGATGGCAGTTGATGTAACTAGTTTCTGGTGTTGCCTTCGAGGGTGATGGAGAAGAACCAACACTTGAAGGCGTCAGAAATGTTACGGATGGAGACGACGTCTTCGAACCACTGAAGATGTCTGACAGGGTCGTCTCTACCGGAGTAGTAAGTGAGGACAAGCTCTCTGAACCCTTTAGGAACTGGGGCGGAGATGATCTCGTCACAGAAGGTGCTCCTCCCTCCCTGGCGGTTACGAGTTTCATCCTCGCTGGAGACGTCATACTCGCTATAGTGTCGAGTATCTCTGTATCTCGCCGGCGACATCGGATCCCGAAAGTGGACCACTTGACTGCCTGCCAGATGATATCGTGACTACATCGACCGCTCCTCTCTCGCCCAATAGGGCTCCTTCCCTGCTCTCCTCAGCGGCGCTTCTTCCTCGACCGGTGTCACGCGACGGGGAGAGCTTGTCGTGACATCCGGGCGATGAGCAAACCCGGCGAGAATGGTCTGCTCGATCCTCCTCGCAAACTCTTCAAACGCGGCAACCGTCACAAACTCGCCATCTCGCATGGTATATCCTCCTGCCGAGTTGCCGACCAGCTCTTCTGGCTCGCCACGATTGTCCATCTCACTCAACCACTAAACTTTCCTCCTTGGCTGCGATCCACGCTCACCACACCAAGTATTGAAGCCAGGAAAATTCCCAATCTCGAAATCGGACCAAAGCCGCCTAAGATTATGGCTCAGAGGTTATGTCAGACGGCTGGGGTAACTAGGATGAAGAATCAGGTCAAATAGGAAACCAGATGTTGCGGCAGGAAGGATCCACCACGTACCCGAATGCTTAAAAGGACCAACCCCTTCTCAACCAAAGATGGTCGAACTGGGTACGAGGGAGACTAGCTAGTGACGAAGTCACAAGGTCGCGACTTGATCCCTAAGGAAGAGGAATCCAAAGACCTAGCTAGTACCTTAGAAGTGAAGTTCGCGAGTATCCTGCAGCGGATTTCAAGTGCCTCGCCTCGTACCCCTGGGGTAATATTTATAGGCAAATCCAAGGAGCGGGGGGGGGGGGGGGGGGCATATTTATACCCCACCCCCCTGGCGACAAGGTGACTTCCAGAGGAACTCGCATGGGCTGGGCGAGTATCTCGCCTAGTCGCCTACCGAGCGAGTATGCAAGGGGAGCTCACCATACTCGCACAGGCCTTCCGCGATCTTGTACGCTGACATTGACTCCTGTCTTGACTTGTTGACCTTGACTTCTGCTGACCTGACTGTGCTAGGACCCACTCTCGACGAGTACTGGTTGTACACAAAGCACAACCTTTGAATCCCCATTCGGCTTGATATTCTGCGAAGGAACTTCTCTAGAAGACCTATAGTGTTCGCTATCCATAAAAATCATTAAACAGAGGGCAGAACTTGAAATTATGATACAAGCGAAAAAAGCATGTCAAACTATAAATTCTTTATGCATACCTATAATGATTAGCTTTGACTCTGATTTTGTGGGCCAGTCAAAAATGTTATACAAAACCTAAAATAAACGAAGTCAAATTTAAGAAACATAAAACTAATGCAAATAGATGATGATATAAAAATCATAGAAATCATCATGGAGCATTGAAGTATAGCACTAACAACTAAAGAAAAAAGTCCGACAAATAATCATCGATTGTTTTCTGGTTAACAAAAGGTCAAGCTCATCTACAAGAAGAATACATGGCCGGTTCTCTTCCTTGATAATTTTGGCTCCCTCAGAAAACCGCTCATTGAAAATGCTAATAGCTTTCTTCCATCCAACTCTATGTCCACTCAGAGCTTCATAAATAACCTGCATGATAATTTGATTACTACAGAGATAAGACACCAATTGGAGAACAATTAGCAGTAATAAACAATCTAATAGCCTATAAATATTCTCAGGCGAGGCCAGTTTCAGTCCATTAACCTCCACAAAGTTGTAAACCCTCATTCTTCCAATATTAACTTCAGCTCTTAGGTTTTTCAAAACTCTATGTACAGTCATAGTATGCCAATTGAAACCGAACAGTATTATAAATTTATTATGTACAAAAAGATGCCAAGGGAGAATACAAAGGAAATTGCTTTGCCAATTGTAAAGTAGTTTTTTTTAGAAATAACAGTAGAGAAGCACATACTTTGCCAGTTCCAGGAACACCGTGAATATAAAGACTGCGACCTAAACAATGATTTTTGCAAATGGCGCCCTTCATAAATGAAGTAATCTCCACTAAGCAAAAATCTAAGAAGAGGATCGAAAGTACCCTATTGATCAAGTGGAGTTCGTCGTCTTCGTCGAGAGGTCCTGCAACGTCAAATCGAGTGGAGGCGTTGGATCGAGCGGTGGCGTTGGATCGAGCGAAGGCGTTGGATCGAGCAGAGGTCAGTGAAGGATTTGAAGGGGCTCGTCGAGAGATAGATACCAGAGGACTCGTCGAGTTGGGTGTGGAGAAGGTTATGAGTCCTGCCCTACTCTAGCGGAGGAGTGAAATTATTCACGAAAGGGGGAAAATGACTTGTGGTGAGAAATTATTTACGGTGGCCAAGGAAACAATTCACGGAGAGGAGATGGGGAAAGTAGAGGGGGAAATTAATTGTGGTGGGAAATTATTCACGGAGGGAAATTACTCGTGGAGAGGGGGAAATTGACATTAGGGTGGGAAATTTAAAATTATTCACTTAAATTGGGGGAAATAAATTTTTTGGGTTTGAGAATATAAATTTGGCATGATGTTTTTTGATGTAGAAAATATTAACAAATATTAATAAATTTTATTTTATTTTATGACCATTATGTTTTTGTCACTAAAAAGATTATTTAGTGATGAAACTTATTTTTGTTACTAAAAATTAACTTTTAGTGACATAATAGTATTTTGGTCACAAAAAAAAATTTAGTGACCAAATATTTATTTTAGTCACTAATAAAATGAAACTCTTCATTTAGTGACCGACCTTTATTTTTGTCACAAAAAATATATTTTTAGTGACGAAAAATATTTCGTCACAAAAGTTTCGTCACTAAAAGCCCGTTTTCTTGTAGTGAGGTAGTAAAGATGATAGAAAGAGCACTTCTGAGACTTGTCAATTCCTTGGAAGGAGACTCATTTCTTGGTGCAGTAAAAAGCAGAATTGTGTCGCAATCTCAACGGCCTAGTCAGAATACATTTCTGCCGGCAGTTGTTGTGCACAATTGCTGTGGATAAAGAATCAGCTGAAAGATTGCAATCTCAAAGTCCAAAACATCCCTTTATTTTGCGACTCCTCTAGTGCAATTGCAATAGCCAATAATCCAGTCTCTCACAGCCGGACAAAGAACATAGAGTTGTGATATCATTTCATTCGGGAGCATGTGGAGCATGGGGACATAGATCTACAATATGTCCCAACAAATAGACAAATTGCAGATATTTTCACAAAGCTGCTGGACGAGGCTAAGTTCTTGTTTTTCAAAACAGAACTTGGTACGCTCAACAAGGATGAAGGAGAATGAAGACAAAGGTGACAGGCAAGGTCAATATCTGGTTTTATCTCAAAAATAAAAAAAATTCAGACTCTAGACTTCATTTCTCGAGTATAAGTATTTTAGTCGAGAATAACAACTTCCTCTCGAGAACTGCTAGAAGACTTCTCGAGTACAAGGAAACTAATTCTCTAGAAGACTTCTCAAGTACAAGTATTTTACTCGAGTACTATATGTTCTACTCGAGAACAACTTATCACTACACGAGAAAACAGAGTATTCTTCTCGAGACCAAGGCTTATTTCTACTCGAGACAAAGGCTTCTTATACTCGAGTGCTATTGGATTTCTTCTCGAGAACAACCATTCCTCTCGAGAAATGTGGTGTCATTTTCTTCTTCGAGGCCAAATTTTCATATCGGCACTCAAGCTCTTAGCCGCCCCTTCCAGGTATTTTTAATGATTATTTATGTACTTAATCATCATAATTAGAGGTAAATATAAATAGAAATAAATCCAAGAGAATTTTAGTCTTGATTTCAAAACCCCTCTCGAGAAAGCCGCTTCGTCTTCCCCGTCTCTACCATATGCCGCCAGTTCATTTCTACCATTCGTTGGCCAGCCCTAGATCGATTTCTCTACATCAATGGCATCGTCCTTCAAGCTAGGGATTGAGAGTGAACTATGTTCTTCTGGGATTGCTGAGATTTCCGACAATTTCAGAAATGTTCTTCTTCTGCTCGACCCAGCTGGTTTGTTATTTATTCTTGAACACCCTAGCAGAATTTTCACTTCTGAAGTTGAGGAATTCTTCCAGAATGCCAAAGTTAAGAGAAATGTCAAGTTAATCAAGTCTAAGGTTCAGTCTCTCAAGGTAAAGATGTCTACACAGTCTATTTCTCAGTTTCTTAAACTTCCAGTTATAGATATGGAAGATGATATAATAGGCAGTGATTATGAGATAGCCTAATGTTTTTATAGAATAGATCAGTCTTTTAACACCATCAGAAGACAATAAATGAATGCAGAAAGCAAGTTGCTAGCTGATATTTTAGGAAAAGTTCTGCTGTGAAAGATAAGGTCAATCTGTTATATAACTCTAGAGTTCTTTGACCTTATGACTGTTGTTATATGTAGAAGGAAATTCCAATGGGGAATAATGCTATTTGAAAATATAAAAGCACGCATTAAGAGCCCGAATTATGGCAAGATTATTTCCCTGTATCTCAATCAGATGAATCCCAGTATTTTCCAATGAAAAAGGGTACAACCATCCATCATATGAAGAAGGTGTCCATACACTCCATCCAGAGATGGGAAGTCAAGTTAAAGAAGTCTGACATATCTCCATAGGATATAGAAGATGTGGACAGGACCCCATCTTCTCCTTCATATCAAATAACTGATTCAGTTATTGAGGGGGAGCCTGCACCATCTTCCTTAGTTCCTTCAGTCTCTGCTCCAACTGATGCCACAGTACTTCCTCCTCAAGTAACTCCTGCTGCTGTCAATATTCCCTCAAAAGAAATTCTCCCTGCTACTACAGTACTACCATCTACCTCTACTGATGTTTCAGAAATACCAGCCTCTATTCCTGCTGCTGCTGCTTCCTCCTTGCTGCATTCAGATACACAATTTCCTGCTGCTGCCTCAGAATTTCCAGTTGCTGTAGTTCTGACACATGCCCAGACTGAAGCTCAGCTTCTATCTACTGAAGAAGATATCAACAAGATGATAGAGGAACTTACTTCTAAAGAAGCTCCTTTTCATATTCTTGAAGATCTTCATCCATCTCCAGCTAAGTATCCTGCTGCAGATTTGCATGGATGATGTAGTCTCAATCCATGACTCAGATGATGATATCCCATTTGATGCTGCTTAACAAAGACTACCCAGTCTTCATTTTCAAATTCCCACCTTGCTGCCCACAATCAATGAAGATGAAATCAGTACAGTCAACAGAAGAAAAGCCTCTACTTCTACTATTGTGATTGAAGAAATACTTCCATGGACTGTTCCTACTCAGCCTCTACCATCTCCTCAAAAAAAAGTCTTCCCTGAAGGATCAATTCTACAGAAAATTGAAGCAATGCTTGCTGAACAAAGAAAGTATTTTTATGATTCTCCGAAAGTTGTAACAGATAAAGTAAGTGCTCTAGAAAAAGAAATGAGTCGAGGATTTGCCGAAATCCAAGACAATACTGATGAATTTAAAAAGCTTCTACAAATAGGTGGCAAAGCCATTGAACATACCATTACTAGCATTGGCACACTCATGGAGGAATTTGTTACTCTTGCAAATATTCAAATTCTGCTTGACAAAAGAGGTGATGAAAGAAATTTCAAAATTTGTGAAGAAGTGGGTAAGTTCAAAGAATATGTCATCAACACCCTCTCTGTAGAAGTCAGAAAGGGGGAGGACAAAGTGAAGGAATTATTAGAAAAACAAGCTGCTACTATGAAAACTCAATGGGATGATCAACTAAAAGAAATTCAGACATCTGTTCTCAAGGAAATCAAGAGTACCAAATTATACACCTATGATACCTCTGTTTGGATGTACAATCAGCTGTTTCATGAATTTATAATGGATCCCAATGCACCTCCTCCTGCCAATCTAGATGTCAACAGGCCTACTTTCTCTCCTCCTCCAGATTATTTTGAAGGACCTCCTCCATGTAACACCCCGAAGTCAATCAGATCAATTTGAGCAAATTTAGTTTCAGGCATGGGTGACACGGCCTGGTACACGGGCGTGTCCCCGGGCGTGTCAGGCCTGGGTAGTGTCGAGTCGTGAAGTCGACGAAATTTGGAGTCGACGGTCGTCGAACAGCGGACACGGCCTGCGACACGGTCGTGTCGCAGGGCGTGTCGAGGCCGTGTCGACAATCGGTATTGATGTCGACGAATTTTGCTCAACGATCGTCGAGTGTCGAGTGTCGAGTGAGGAGACGGCCTGTGACACGGGCGTGTCACAGGGCATGTCAGTGGTCGTCGAACTCAACTCGACGTTTCGAGTTAGGGCATGTTTGCGGGACACGGGTGTGTCCAGGTGCACACGGCCAGGAACACGGGCGTGTGCCAGGACGTGTGAAGTCTCGGGTTGTTTTGGGATTATTTTCGTTGAGGCACACGGCCTCAGACACGGGCGTGTCTGAGGACATGTCGGGAACACGGCACGTGACACGGGCGTGTCACACGGCCGTGTATTGGCTGGATTGAGTCGGTTGTCTACTGCTTAGTGGGACACGGCATGTGACACGGGCGTGTCACAGGGCGTGTCAGGCCGTGTTCAAGCTTTTCTGGCCAAATCTGAGCCGTTTGTTTCCCACTTCCTGGATCCAATGGTTGGGCTCTGTCCAGGTCATGTGAAGGCCGAGAAAAAGGGGATTTAATCCCTCTTTTCTTCTTCTTCTTCTTCTTTTAAGAAAGGGAGGAAGAAAGGCTAAGGCAAGAGGGAAGGGAGGAGTCTACCAGCTGCTGGAGGAGCTGCGGAGTGCGGAGCGAAGATCCGAGAGCGGATTCATGAAGGCGAAGCCGAGGCGGTGATTTCCATCCGGCTACTTCATGGCGCCGAAGCGGTCTTCAAGGGTAACGATCTCCTTCTTGGATATCGAAGTCCTTCCATTATGCATGTGCTTGGAATCCTCCACCAAGAGGTGGATTTGCGGAAGTGATTCCTTTGTTGAGTCAGCATCTAGAGCCGGAAATATGGAGTACGGCATAGGCATGCTGTGTGAAGCCTATCTGGACCGGTAGTCTGGATTGGTGATGTTCATGGGTAAACCGGAGGAGACTCCGTGGATTTGATGAGATGCAAATGGATTTCTGATGTGATGAATGTATGGATGTGATGCTGAATGTGAGGAGGCTTTGGCAAAGCTCCTGGTTGTGATATGATCAATTGGTAGCACGCCTGGGGAGCTCGTGATAAACCCGGCCTGTTACACCATTAGGGTGGGTTGATCTAGTTAGGTAGGGGTCGATTGGTGGCAATGCTTGGGGAGCCGAGTTAAACCCGGCTTGCTGCACCACATAGTGTGGGTCGATCGGATTAGGAGGGGGGTCGATGGGTAGACATTGCCTGGGGAGCTTGGATAAACCCGGCGTGCTACACCACATGTTGTGGGTCGACCTACTCTGGTTGTTGGATGCTGTGAGGTTGTACCTCTGTGTGGTTTGGGCGGGATGTCGCCAGCTTGCGAGACTGGTGGACTAGGGCCGGTCAACCAACAAGTTAAAACCTCGGATCGGCGGTATATGACAGGTGGATTCCGGTACGCCAAGAAGGTGCCCTGAGTGCACGGAACGTCTGGTGGATTCCAGCATTTGTGATTTCATGTGTTTGATAGCGGAATAAAGAGAATGAGATATGCTTGATGATACTTGATGATAGATGATAGCACAGTATACAGGGAAGGAACCACTACCCCGGGTAGGGGGTAGGGTCGTTATAATGGGTCAGCTAAATGCTGACCGTTACTTTGTTTTCTGTGTTGGCTTGGATATGGAATTGCAGGTGTTGCGGCTTGACATGAATAAGCGGAATGGCTAGCTTGCTGCTATAGGCCCTTGAAGGCCATGCGAAGAGTGGTGTTTGGATTTCATGTGTGGCCGGCCTGCGTGCCGATGTACAAAATGAATGTTGTGTAAAAGAGGAACCTGTAAGGCCATAAGGCCAGGGCCTGTGGGTTGTATACATTCCTGATGTTGTGATATATATAAATGTGGTATTTATATATTGGTGGACATTCTGGTTTGAGTTCATGGTAACAAAAAAATGCTGCGCTAGAATGGATGAGTTAAGGATACGTGTCGATTTTGATTTCCACACGTGATTCCTTCGCTTGTCTGTGAGATATGGCATGGAGCCCCGGCCGGACCCACCGTTATATGTCATGTGACAGGTGGGGGCGTTACAAAGTGGTATCAGAGCCAGGTTTCGATCCTTGGACCTGTGGGTTATGGGCCCATCACGTATCAGAGCCAGGTTTAGATTGTTTGGGAGGAGAGAACATCAATGAACTCATGAATGTCCACTAGGAATGTAGGTCATGCACATGATGTGCGTGAGTGTGTAGTCAATGTAGCAGTACCGTTATAATTGGAAGTATTAATGGTGTTCTGTACATTGATAGGTGGCGAGGGATGGAGCTGGGCCGTCTGAGCCCCAGCGGTCTGATGAGAGTGCAGCACCCGTTGGAGAGCCTATGCCTCCCTTGGCAGAAGCCATACGGGTGGTGACGGAGACTGTGCTTGCAGTGTTACAAGCACAGCCTACTGGACAGGCAAGACCTGGTGGAAGGCAAGAGCATGCTGCAGTGGTGGTGGAAGCGCAAGCATGTGACGACTCATTGACACATTTTATGCACTTTCATCCACCAACGTTTGGTGGTCCGCTTTTCCCAACGCAGGCGGAAGATTGGTTGGCAAGGGTAAAAAGGATCCTAACCGCAATCAGGACGGTCGAGGAATAGAAAGTGATGTTGGCCACTTTTCTGTTGGAAGGAGATGCGAGATTGTGGTAGGATGAAATTGAAGTGCATCACTTCGCAGGTCGAGGTTTAACCGAGGTTTCAATGGATGAATTCTCCCAAATATTTTTAGCCATGTATGTGCCAGTGTCGCAGAGGATTGCGATGGAAAATGAATTTCTCCGTTTTATGCAGGGTGAGCGAGAGATTGATACCTACCTGCATGAGTTTACGAGATTGGGGAGATATGCGGGATCTACCTTTGCGGAGGAAGCGCGAAAGACAAATCGGTTTTATGAAGGATTGCGGGATGAATTGAGGTTGGCACTCCCGAGTTCAGTGAGCCAAGGCTTTCAAGCATTGGTCGAGACAGCCCGTGCCTTGGAGAAGGATATGAAGCGAGTATACGAGAATAAGAGACTGACGGTGGAAAAGGCAGAATCTAAAGTGCCACAATCGGATGAATCAGAGTTCAGACGACGAGAGAAGAAAAGATTTAGGCCGGCGGAATCAGCTCCGTCGACTGTTTCTTCGGGGGCGACTTATGGGTCAGGACGTGTGGATACACGTATATGCTATAATTGTGGGCAGCAAGGACATATAGCAAAATTCTGTCGGAATGCCCCTCCAGGGAGTGAGAAAAAGATAGGTGCGTCATATGAAGAAAAGGGAAAAGCAGTGGCCGAATCATCTGCACCCCGGACGCAACCTCGATTGCATGCGATGGAAGTACAAGAGCCGCAAAGCTCAGTTGGTGAAATTCAGCCTCAGGTGTTTAATTTATCTCTAAATCGCGAATTCCAAAATCGGGAGGCTGAGCGGAAGTGAAGTGTGATGTGAATTACTTTTGACTGAATCGAAACTTGATGATGTTTATATATATAATTGTGAAGTGTGATGGTAAGGAGATCACTAAATCATGTTGTTTTGTTTTGAGGTCTTCTGTGGCTGAATGTGCACAAGTGGAAGTTAGGGATGTTTCTTTGTGTTGTATGTTTGTTAGTTTGTGCGGAGGCTTGGGGTGTAAGCTTTGATGATGTTGTGGCTGATTGGAGTCAAATTTCGAGGACGAAATTATTTGAAGGGGGGGAGGATTGTAACACCCCGAAGTCAATCAGATCAATTTGAGCAAATTTGGGTTCAGGCATGGGTGACACGGCCTGGGACACGGGCGTGTCCCAGGGCGTGTCAGGCCTGGGTAGTGTCGAGTCGTGAAGTCGACGAAATTTGGAGTCGACGGTCGTCGAACAGCGGACACGGACTGCGACACGGGCGTGTCGCAGGGCGTGTCGAGGCCGTGTCGACGATCGGTCTTGATGTCGACGAATTTTGCTCGACAATCGTCGAGTGTCGAGTGTCGAGTGAGGACACGGCCTGTGACACGGGCTTGTCACAGGGCGTGTCAGTGGTCGTCGAACTCAACTCGACGTTTCGAGTTAGGGCATGTTTGCGGGACACGGGTGTGTCCAGGTGCACACGGCCAGGAAAATGGGCGTGTGCCAGGCCGTGTGAAGTCTCGGGTTATTTTGGGATTATTTTCGTTGAGGCACACGGCCTCAGACACGGGCGTGTCTGAGGGCATGTCGGGAACACGGCACGTGACACGGGCATGTCACACGGCCGTGTATTGGCTGGATTGAGTCGGTTGTCTGTCGCTTAGAGGGACACGGCCTGTGACACGGGCGTGTCACAGGGCGTGTCAGGCCATGTTCAAGCTTTTCTGGCCAAATCTGAGCTGTTTGTTTCCCTCTTCCTGGATCCAATGGCTGGGCTCTGTCCAGGTCATGTGAAGGCCGATAAAAAGGGGATTTAATCCCTCTTTTCTTCTTCTTCTTCTTTTAAGAAAGGGAGGAAGAAAGGCTAAGGCAAGAGGGAAGGGAGGAGTCTACCAGCTGCTGGAGGAGCTGCGGAGTGCGGAGCGAAGATCCGAGAGCGGATTCGTGAAGGCGAAGCCGAGGCGGTGATTTCCATCCGGTTACTTCATGGCGCCGAAGCGGTCTTCAAGGGTAACGATCTCCTTCTTGGACATCGAAGTCCTTCCTTTATGCATGTGCTTGGAATCCTCCACCAAGAGGTGGATTTGCGGAAGTGATTCCTTTGTTGAGTCTGCATCTAGGGCCAGAAATATGGAGTACGGCATAGGCATGCTGTGTGAAGCCTATCTGGACCGGTAGTCTGGATTGGTGATGTTCATGGGTAAACCGGAGGAGACTCCGTGGATTTGGTGAGATGCAAATGGATTTCTGATGTGATGAATGTATGGATGTGATGCTGAATGTGAGGAGGCTTTGGCAAAGCTCCTGATTGTGATATGATCAATTGGTAGCACGCCTGGGGAGCTCGTGATAAACCCGGCCTGTTACACCACTAGGGTGGGTTGATCTAGTTAGGTAGGGGTCGATTTGTGGCAATGCTTGGGGAGCCGAGTTAAACCCGGCTTGCTGCACCACATAGTGTGGGTCGATCGGATTAGGAGGGGGGTCGATGGGTAGACATTTCCTGGGGAGCTTGGATAAACCCGGCGTGCTACACCACATGTTGTGGGTCGACCTACTCTGGTTGTTGGATGCTGTGAGGTTGTACCTCTGTGTGGTTTGGGCGGGATGTCGCCAGCTTGCGAGACTGGTGGACTAGGGCCGGTCAACCAACAAGTTAAAACCTCGGATCGACGGTGTATGACTGGTGGATTCCGGTACGCCAAGAAGGTGCCCTGAGTGCACGGAACGTCTGGTGGATTCCAGCGTTTGTGATGTCATGTGTTTGCTAGAGGAATAAAGAGAATGAGATATGCTTGATGATACTTGATGATATATGATAGCACAGTATACAGGGAAGGAACCACTACCCCGGGTAGGGGGTAGGGTTGTTATAATGGGTCAGCCAAATGCTGACCGTTACTTTGTTTTCTGTGTTGGCTTGGATATGGAATTGTAGGTTTTGCGGCTTGACATGAATAAGCGGAATGGCTAGCTTGCTGCTATAGGCCCTTGAAGGCCATGCGAAGAGTGGTGTTTGGATTTCATGTGTGGCCGGCCTGCGTGCCGATGTACGAAATGAATGTTGTGTAAAAGAGGAACCTGTAAGGCCATAAGGCCAGGGTGTGTGGGTTGTATACATTCCTAGTGTTGTGATATATATAAATATGGTATTTATATATTGGTGGACATTCTGGTTTGAGTTCATGGTAACAAAAAAATGCTGCGCTAGAATGGATGAGTTAAGGATACGCATCGATTTTTATTTCCACACGTGATTCCTTCGCTTGTCTGTGAGATATGGCGTGGGGCCCCGGCCGGACCCACCGTTATATGTCATGTGACAGGTGGGGGCGTTACTTGGTATCATGTGCTGACTGCTTAGCCAACAAAACCTTCCCGACTACATCAGCCAATAATCTATATTCCACAGACAGGTTTTTCTTCAGCAGCTTGCTAGGGTTAGCCTCAGAATGACCCATTCTTGCAAGCAAATCAGCAAATTCCTCTCCAGATAAATCAGCAGAATCCCTTCCAGATCTTAGCTCAAAAACTTCTGTCAGAATAGTTGGGGTCAAGGGTACCTGGGTGCCAGAAATTGATCCAACTATGGTGTTTTGATCCTGGTTGTGGGCAGTGTAAACTCATTCCTTAATCTCATCAGCAGCAAGTTTAATCCTGGTGGTCATGATTGTAGCAAGTTTCTGCTCCTTGAACAACTCCAAAATATCCTAGAAAACTTGATCTGTTGTGCTGAAGGACTCCATGTCAATGTCAAAGCCAGCATCAAATTTCATTACAGCAAGAACAGTAATGGAAACGGCCATGGTTACCTGCAAAAATCAACAAACAAAACGACCAAGTGTAGAAATGTTTGGAGGGAAAGAAAGTTTTTGTAGAGAAATCGAAAGCGCAAAAGGAGAACGACGGCGAGGAATGAATATTATATTAGGGTTCGACGCAGAAAAGGAAAGATCGTTGAACTCAGTTCGACTATCGGGGCTTCTAAAGGAATCTGAAGAGTCTTCAATATCGTCGATCTCCGTTCGACGATATTGAAGAGCGTCGAGCTTTGTTCGACGATAGTTCAGAGAACAAATCGTCGAGCACCGTTCGAACATCGTTGACCTGGAGAGATAGTTCATGCTATCTGAGAAATGATGAACTCAGGTCGACGATTTCGGAAATCGTCGATCTCCGTTCGACGATCTGGGGAAAAATCGTCGAGCGCAGTTCAGAGACCAGAAAAACTCTAGACACTAAGAAAAATCAAGTTGTTTGTCTAGTCTTGGTCAATTTTTAAACTTTTAAAATCTTGGATATTATTTTAGACTTCCTCCATCTAACATTCCTAACTGATTTAGGAAGAAGGTGTGTTTCTTTTCATCCAAGGGCTTTGTGAAAATATCTCCCCTTTGCAAATCAGTTGGGATATATTGAAGTTCAATTTTATTCTTCTCAACATTATCCCTCAAGAAGTGATGTCTAATCTCTATGTGTTTTGTCCTACTATGGAGGACTCGATTTTGAGCTATAGAAATAACACTTGTGTTATCACAAAAGATTTTAGACTTCTCTAAGTTGTAGCCATAGTCTAGGAGTTGGTTTTGAATCCACAAGATTTGTGAACAACAACTGCCTGCAGCCATATATTCTGCTTCAGCAGTTGAAGTTGACATAGAAGTTTGTTTCTTGCAAAACCAAGAGACAAGTCTATCACCAAGGAACTGACAAGTTTCACTGGTGCTTTTCCTATCAATTCTGCATCTAGCATAATTAGCATCAGAAAATCAAGTTAAATCAAATGCTGAATCTTTTGGATACCAGAGACCTAGATTTGGACAACTTTTAACATACCTGAGAATCCACTTTACTAGTGTTAGGTGTGACTCACTAGGGCTTACTTGGAACCTAGCACATATGCATATAGCAAACATTATATCTGTTCTACTAGCTGTAAGGTACAATAAAGAGCCAATCATTGCTCTATATGTTGTCTGATCAACAGGTTTCCCATGTTCATCAGCATCCAATACAGCATTAGTAGGCATTGGTGTTTTCCATACAAGATGCTTCAGACATGCCAAATTTCTTAACCAATTCATTTGCATACTTGGTTTGAGAAATAAAGATGCCTTCAGCATGTTGTTTGACTTGCAATCCTAGGAAGAAGGATAGCTCACCCATGCTACTCATTTCAAATTTAGAATGCATTAGGTTGGAAAACCTTCTTCACAATTTTGAATCAGTAGAACCAAAAATAATATCATCTACATAAATCTGTACTAGTAGGGTGTGGGACTTATGGGTTCTAATGAAAAGAGTTTGATCTACTCTACCCCTTATAAATTCATTTTCCAAAAGGAAGCATGCTAGGGTCTCATACCATGCTCTAGGAGCTTGCTTGAGACCATATAATGCTTTGTTCAACTTAAAAACATAATCAGGATAAGTTGGAGAGATAAAACCTGGAGGTTGTCTGACATATACTTCTTCTTTGATGTCTCCATTGAGGAATGCACTTTTGACATCCATCTGATATACCTTGAATCCTTTATGTGCTGCATAAGCTAAGAATATTCTGATGGCTTCCAATCTTGCAACTGGTGCAAAAGTCTGGTCATAGTCTATGACTTCTTCTTGAGAATATCCTTGAGCAACTAGCCTTGCCTTGTTACTTACAATTACTCCTTGATCATCCAGTTTATTTCTGAACACCCACTTTGTTCCAACAACGGAGTGATTCTTAGGATTTGGCACGAGTTCCCACACTTTGTTCCTTTCAAATTGATGCAACTCTTCTTGCATTACAATGATCCAGTGTGGATCTTGCTCTGCATCTTGAATGGACTGAGGTTCAATTTGAGATAGGAAGCAAGTGTGCAACAGGTTTTGGTTGACCTGATTTCTGGTTTGCACACCAACTGAGATGTCTCCAATTATTTGGGAAATTGGATGGTCTCTTGATGTTACTAAATCAATAGGGGGTGTTGATTGTTCACCAACATGTGTTGTTGTTTCCTCTTGTGGTACAACAACTGGCTTTTCAGGTTGTTCTTCAATATGTTGAATACTTTCTTCATCTTCACTACTTTCCTCTTTTTGAGTAACCTGTAACTTGTTCAAGTCTTCAACCAGAAAATGTTCCTGCAAAGGTTCTATGGTAGAAGAGATCTTCTCCTTGAAAGACATGTTAGATTCATCAAATGATATATGAACAGATTCCTCAATTTTAATAGATGATTTGTTATAAACCCTATACGCCTTACTGATCATGGAGTATCCCAGAAACACTCCTTCATCGGCTTTAGCTTGAAATTTTGCTAAATATTTCTTGTCATTATTATGTATATAGCAAATACAACCAAAAACTCTAAAATAATCAACTTTAGGTTTCTTCCCTTTGAGTAATTCATAGGGAGTCTTTCCCTTTAGTTTATGTATTAAACTTCTATTCAGCACATACTTGGAGGTGTTCACTGCCTCTGCCCAAAAGGATAGAGGAAGGTGAGCATCTAACAACAATGTAGTGGCAGATTCAATAAGCGTTCTATTTTTCCTTTCAGCTACCCCATTTTGTTGAGGAGTTCTAGGTGCTGAGAAAGTGTGCCTGATCCCTTCACTCTGACAGAACTCTTGCATAAGAAGAGAATCAAACTCTGTCCCATGATCACTTCTGATCAGGGCAATGTGAGTATTGAACTCAATCTGTATGCATTTGAGAAACTCTGTCAAACACTTAAAGTTATCAGACTTCTTCCTTAGAAAGAACACCTAAGTGAATCTAGAGAAGTCATCTACAACTACTAAAGTGTAAGATTTCCCTCCTAGTCTTTGTACTGTGATGGGTCCAAAGAGATCCATGTTTAATAGATACAAGATCCTAGGTGAATCACTCTTATTAAGTGATTTGAAACTATTTTTAGTTTGCTTGCCTAATTGACAAGCCCTACAGAGTCCTTCCTTCTTGTAGGGGCCAGAAGGTAGTCCTCTAACAAGGTTATCCTTGGATAGCCTAACAATAGTTCTAAGTTTTAAGTGTCCTAGTCTCTTATGCCATAAAATATTTGGTCTACAAATAGAATTGAACAGGCAAATGTCTACATCTGTTGAAAGAAAATCTACTAGATAGATGTTACCTTTCCTTTTAACTGTCAACACAGTTGTGTTGTCCTCTGACTTGATCTTGCATAAAGCTTTGCTGAAGGTCACCTGGTAGCCTTCATCACATAGCTGACTGATGTTTATTAAGTTATGCTTCAGTCCTTCCACAAAAGCTACCTTCTTGAATATTACTGATCCAATCTGGACTGCACCATATCCTTTTGTTTGTTCGAAGTTTGAATCACCAATGATTACTTTGGGTCCAAGCTTGGCTTTAAAGGATGTGAGGTTGTCCTTGTTTCCTGTCATGTGCTTAGAGCACCCACTATCCAAGTACCATTTCCGGTTTGATGTTGGATAGGTCTTCACCTGCACATAAAATAATTCATTTGTTTTTGACCCAGTTTACCTTGGCCTAGGTTGATAACCTTTAAACTCAGAAATAAAAGACATCCCAGGTTGACTCTTATAACCTTCAGGATGATATCTCCTTGGAGTTATAATCCATTCAGTATAAGGGTTAAAGATTTGGGATGTAGGACCCCTAGGATTGGATTTTGATTTGCCCTTGAAGGGATTTCCAGAGCTCTGATCTCTGTTCGACGATTGTGGAGCTGCGTTCGACAATCTTGGGTCAGATCGTCGAGCTACGTTCGACGGTCGACTGTGGCAGAGTTCAGGAATTAGAGATCGTCGACCTGAGTTCGACGATTTTGCCTGAGATCGTTGATCTACGTTCGGCGATCGTCGAGCTCCGTTCGACGATTTCTGCTGGAACTTAGTTTTCTTGGGCAGATCAGAATTTTTTCTAGCTACCTCTACAACTCCCTTTCCTTTATCAGAAATGAACTTGATTGGAGTTGTTAGAACTATGGGTTGGCTGGATGAAGCACCCAAGCCCAGTGTATTATTAAATCTGGAGTTCACTGTGCTTGTGATGTCCATCAGCTTGATACTTCTCCCATTAAGGGATTCTTCAAGCTTCTTGGCCTTAGATAGCTCACCTTTCAATGAAGCTATATTCTCCCTACAGCACTCCAACTCCTGAGAGAGTTTGAGGTTTTCTGAATTTAAGGTATTATGTTCAGATAAATGATTTCTGAGAGAGGTAATTTCTTTCTCAGATTTTAGCAAGTCTAAACATAATACTTTAAACTCAGATTTAAAGTCCTCTGAATTGAAATCAAATGAACTAATTACCTGATCTTCTTCAAGTTGAGTCTCTGAGTCTGACTCTGACTCTTCTTCATCTGAATTATGTTGAGAGGCATTGATTGTCATCATGCAGAACTCCTTCTCTTCTGCATCATCTTCATCATCACTGGAGCTGGATGAGGCTTCTGACTCCTCTTCAGTTTCACTCCAAGATTCAGCAACAAATCCCTTCCTTGTGTGTTTATTCTTGCTTGTGGAGGGTTTGCCATTGTTACTTTTCTTGAAGTCCTTTTCTCTTCTTCTTTCTTTCTTGTCCCTTCTATCCTTGTTTTTCTTCTCTGGACAGTCAGGTATAATGTGCCCTGGTTTCCTGCAACCAAAGCAAACAATTTCTTTATTGTTAGACTTATCATACCTTGGCTTATCATGCTCCTTGTATGATCTCTTTCTGAAGTCCTTTCTGGCAACCTTGTAGAATCTTTTGGCCAACAGACTGAGCAGTTCATCATTGCCTGTGACTTTGTCTTCAGGCTGATCTTTAGTTGCCTTGAAGGCTATTGTCTTCTCTTTTCTTGTGGCTGGTGAGGCAGCCTTCTGTTCTTCTTCTCTATTCTTGATGAGTAGCTCATAAGATTTGAGCTTACCCAATAGAGCTTCTGTGGTGATCTCATTAAACTTCTGGCATACTTAATTGGTCAGATTCTTGAATCCCAAGTGCTAGGGAAGCACATTAGAATTTTATCATTAAGTTCAGTCAGTGATATCTCCTTATCCAAAGTCCTGAGTTCACTGACTATCAGACTAAGTCTATTGTATATATCTCCAACTGATTCAGCTTCTCCCTTCTTGAAATTCTCATATTTAGATATGAGGTGGGATCTCCTGTCCTTTCTCTCATCAGCTGAGCCTAAGACTATTTTAGAGAGTTTATCCCAGATTTCCTTTGCTGAATTGCATTCAGCCACCTTTTGAAAGATATCATCAGACATGGTCTGGGCTAAGATGTTCATAGCCTTGGCATCAGCTACCTTCCATTTCTTGATATCAGCATCTGTTCCTAATGGAGGTGGAACAACATTTGTACTTGAGTTCTCTGGTGGTCTTGGACAAACTATCAAAACAGAATTAAAAACATCCTCGTCAATAGAATTCATGTATAATCTAATCCTTGCTTTCCAGAGTGCAAACTTGGATAGATTGCACACTGGAGGTCTGGTGCTAGCATAATCTTTGTTTTGGGCCATGATTTGTGAAAATAAAATCTAATAATAAACTCAAAAGAAAACAGATCTAACTAGGAATCTTTGGGTTCAGGTGTTAGCCTGTGCAACCACCAAGGTGTGGTATGTTTAACCAACCTCGCTTTGATATCAATTGAAAGTGCAGCTACATCAGATATACTCTAGAGGGGGGTGAATAGAGTATATGGTGCTTTAAAACTTTTTACAACAATTGTTGTAATCTGAGTGAACAGGGAAGCAACTATTAAATCTAATCACAAAATAACCTACAACAGAGATTATCCACAAATCTAAACTAATCACAAAACAATCACAGCCAGAAACAAAAGATAAAGACAAGCAAGCCAGAAGACACAAGGAGCTATAGTGATTCCCCTAAACTTGGGTACATCCACTCTTCTACCACCCTAGGTAGGAATCCACTGCAGGATGAGTAGATCAGGTGTCCTGGGCACCAATGAGCTTTTGATAAGGTGCTCAAAAATCAAATCAGATTTTTTGATCAGGTGTCTTGCCACCAATGAGCTTTTGACAAGGTGCTCAAAAACCAAGCTCAAACGTTTGAAGGGAGTTTGAAAAACCCTTTACAGAGATGGGGATGAGAGAATGATGGAAGTCTTCTCTTTCTCAGAGCAGCTGAGAAGACTATGTGGATTTGATGTTGTCAAAGCTCCCCCTGAGTTCTTGAGATGTTCAGGAAATGAAGCTTTGCTGTAGGGTGATAGGCCTTCAGAAGTTGATCTCCAGCAAATGATAATTTCAGCAATAGCTGAAATGTTAGGTGTCTGGAGTCTTGAAATATGTTGGCCTTGAACACTTGAATCACAAGAGATCAGAAGATTTCAGAAAGTTTGATCTTCTTGGATGTGTGTTCTTGTATGAATTCTTGGAGACAGTGAATATTTTTTCTTGTTCTTCTTGTCTGTGTTCTGAGTGCTAGAGAGATTCAAAAATCTTGTATTTTATTCTCTAGTACTGAATAGAAAATCATCATCTGTCAAGAATAGCTGTTGGACTGTCATTAATTGCATCCTTAATTGCAAATGTCTTCTGGAGGAAAGTCCAAAGAAACATTCCCTGATAATCCCTTGAAACTTGTTCCAGAATAAATGAAAACGGCTAGAAAATCTTCTGAATTAATTGTTGAATAACTCCTTAACTGATCTGAATTTGAATCTTGAAAAATACTTTAACTCATCAGAAACCGTCGAACTGAGCTCTGTTATCGTCGAACTGAGCTCAGCGATTTGGACTTATACAGCAACAGAAATCGTCGATCTGAGCTCAAAGATCGTCGAACTGAGCTCAGAGATAGAGATCTAATACTGAGTCAAGATCGTCGAACTGAGCTCGCAGACCGTCGAATGGAGTTCGACGATTTGTTGAAGTTGAGCTCAGCGATCGTCAAATTGAGTTCGACGATCTATCAAAGTTGAGCTAGACGATCGTCGATTGGAGTTCGACGAATCATCGTGCGGAGCTCGACGATATGACTTAGTCTCAAACTGAAAAACCTTGGTCTTGAGGGCAGCTTCCAAACCTAGACTTCTAACCCTTAGACTCAATTCTAATTGACCTTTAGATCTATACAGGAGGTCAAAAACAGGTTTCCTAGAGACATAGTGATCCTGACCCAAATTAGTAATAGGGTCTTCCAACAACCTGTAATCATAATTCAGTTTACCTTAGGACCCCAAAAGAGTATGGGTCCTAGGAGATTGTTATTCTGAAAATTAACTTGTCTCCCTATAGCAATCCTGGTAAGAAGACTCACTTTAGCCCTTGCACACTAAGGTTGTGCCAACAATCTATGGCAAAGTGTCCCACTTTACCACAACACTAGCACTCATGGATGTTGTATCTTCTCTTGTGAACAGTTCCAGTAGGTTGCAGGCTGTTAACAGTAGACTGTTTAGTAGGGAGTGTATCATCCCTCTTCTTGTTTCTTTCAGCAAAAATCTGACTGAAGGTAAGTCTGGCAGCATGTGAACTTGGCTTGCTCTAATTATTAACAACAACTATCTTCTTTACCATAGATATGCTGTTGATGGCATTAGATATGGAAAAGTAAGACTTACTAATAGGCTTGCCTTTGTTTTGTTATTTTGCTGGAAGAGCTTGACTATTGGCCACTACCACATTCTTGATTGTAGGGACTGAAGTCCCAAAAATAAATGGTCCATGATGGGTCATCTGAATTTCTTCACGGGGAGCCTTGAAGGCACTCAAGCCCATGCCCATCCACCGTACATTATAAGATACATTTGTATACTTACAGGAAGAGTTCCCATTCTTCCAGTGACCATATATGCTATCCTGGACATATCTATTGGATGGGAGAATTACCTTATGGAAGGTGGTCTGAGGCAGAATATAAGCATTGCCTTTCCCTTTTGAAGGGGCAGCTCTAGTGTTCCACTTAAAATCCAAACCTCTCTTATCCTTTTGACAAGTAAAGGAATCAATTAGTGGAAGTACAGTCTTTAGTTTGCTGAATACAACCACTATATTTTTCTCCTTAATGAGATTTTCCTCAAGATCCATAATGATCATGTTCTTCTAGCTGATGGTCCCAATCTGGATGATTGAGATGGCCTTTAATTGGCTGACTTCCCTCATCTTTTGATCCAACAAGGATGCTAACTCAGACTGCTGGGAATCAGCTAGCTTTAGGGAGATAATCTCATTCGATTATTTCTTGGCCAATCTCTTGCTCTTTTTCAAAGTATCTAGAAGGTTACCATACTTATTAATCAGTTGATTGACATCTTCCTCAGATTCTGACCCATCTTTATCACAGGATAAGGATGTATCAGAAGTAGGACTTGTCTCATAGTCAGATTCAGAGGAGGAGCTAGACAGATAGTGTACCTTATCTGGGCTAGGCTGATCCTGGCTGGATTCTTCATCAGACCTGACCATTGGCCCATAGCATCCACTAACATCTTCATCCACCTCAGTATCACTATTTCAGAGTAAAAGAGGGGCCCTAATTCCTATCCTAGCAGTAGGATAGTACACATCTTTTTCATTGGCTACTACAGCAAACAACCCTATGTAGGCTTCCTCTTCTTCAGAATCTGAAGAGGATGAGTCACTTTGACTCCAGCTCTTCTCCATTTTGACAATGAAGGACCTTTCCTTCTTGACCTTCTGGTGGTGGTGCTTCTTCTCCTCAGATTTCTTCTGCTTTTTCCTCTTGACTCGGCAGTCACCAATGACATGCTCAGACTTGTTATAGTAGTAACAAACAACATTAGAGAAAAACTATTTACAGGGTTTAATGTCATACCTTCCACCCTTAGAGAACTTCTTATCAAACATGTTGTGTTCCTTCTTGTGATGAGAGGAGGAGGTAGGTTTGTTCCTCCATTACTTCATCTTCATCATCTTCTGGAACTACCTTGAGAATGTAGCAAACTCTCCACCAAACATGTTGTTGTCAGATGAACTTGACTCAGAGCTGTCTGAATTAGCAAGCCATATTGGGGAAGTGGAAATCCTCTCCTTGCTCATCTTAGAGCAATTAGCCTTGAAGGACACTATCTTCTCCTTGACTTTAGATCTGTTGTTGATCTCCTCCTCCTTTTTAGCAGATAGTTTCATCTCATAGGAGAGTAGCTTTACAAACAATATATGTGGAGTTTCAGCAAGTTTGGCCACCTCTCTGAGGGAACATATCTTGGTGTCCCAGTCTATGGTTAGAGATCTGAGAAACTTGTCATTCAGTTCATAATTGTTAAAGACCCTCCCATAGATCCTCCGCACATTCACTATTCTAAAGAATTTTTCATAGCATTCAGCTATGCTGTCCTTTTTGTCTTATCTGAAGGATTTATATTCTTGATTAAGAAGGGATTATCTATCATCCCTGACTTCTTCAGTTCCCTCTATTGGATCGTGTGGCACCCTTAGAGGGGGGGGGGGGGGGGGTGAATAAGGGTTAATCATTTATTAACTAAAAAACGTTTACTTGATGAACAAAAATAATGAAATTAAGTAAGAGAAATTAATTTTTCATAAGAAGACTTGAGCACACTAAAGTATATAAAAACAAAAGCAATAAAAATTTATTTCAAATGTGTTAAAAGTGAATATAAAGTTTATCTATAGAGCTAGAGACAAAGGCTTATGAAAAATACAATTTACTTTTTGTTTCGCCGGTCCTTCTACAAAGAACCGGCAGGATAAAGCATATTTATCCCTAGATATTGCTACTAGCCTCCCATAGATCTACCATGATCTATACGCTACACACAAGGCAATGATTTCTCCCTAATCCACGCAAGGACTTGGACACCACGCACAAGGCGACGATTTTCCCCTAAGCCACACAAGTATTTAGACGCCATGCACAAGGCGGCGATTTCCCCTAAGCCACGCAAGGACTTAGATGTCACACACAAGGCAGCGATTTCCCCTCTCTATTAAAATTGGATTATAATAGGAATAAGAACAAAACAAACTGAAAACTCGGAATTAAAACTCCCTTCAAACAATGCGCTGAAGATGACTATGAATCCTAGCCAGGGTTGCTTTAAATGTTGCGTACGTGTCATCATTCTTTTGCGCTTTGGCCTTCTTGAGAGTATGGAGTAAATCTAGAATTTGGAGCTCTCTAGTTCGTCTAAATAGGAATGTGCACTCTAGGTAATGAAATTCATGATCCCCACAAAAATTGAACTGGCTTTTATACTTTGGCGATATCACATGACGACACTATATATCGCCACATGGCGATATCGGTAACTACTGCGACGTGTCCTACGAAATCCTGATTTTTTCATTGCAGATTCGTCGATTGTCGATCGTCGATCGTAGATTCGTCAATCATCATTATCTCCTATGGGCGATGCACAATATTGCTTGGCGATATCTCCAAAGCTCATGAGATTTGTCAATCATCAATCGCAGATTCGTCGATTATCGCTGTCGCCTGTGGGCAATAACCAATATCGCCTGGTGATATCTCCTGAGGTCATGATATTCGTCGATCATCTATCAAAGATTCGTCGATCATCGTTGTTGCCTGTGGGGGATACCCAATATTGCCTGGCGATATCTCCTGAGCTCATCTGTTCTAACCCAAAACAACACACAATCACCATTAGAGCTAGACATGTGATATCTGCACATCATAAACACCGAAAAATCAAATACAAACAAAATTTGTTATTAGCAAACCAAAGAAGCATGGAACGCATACTCCAACAATCTCCCCCTTTTGATAATAACAAAACCACTGAGAAAGAAATCAAGAATGATCTAAGAAGTGTTAGAAACTATGAGTATCAAGACTAGGCATTTTTATGTGCACAAACTTCTCTTGGATGTTACACTCCCCCTACAGGTGTACTCCCCCTAAATCTAAGAATATTGAACCTGGTGTGTTGATTTAAAATACAGTAGCAAACCATGAGTACGAATGATTTCCTTAGTCATTAAACCATGAGTATTATGATTTCCTTAGTCATTTCTCCCCCATTTGGTATTGTCAAAAGAGATATCAGAGTGGTGCGGAAGCGAAGAAGGGTAAATAGAAAGGAGAAATAAATGATAGAACATGTGAAGCAATGTATAGTAAAGAAGAAAATGAGTAAACACGAACATTGTCAATTGTCATCCATTTATATCATAGACAAATACACTAGTGAAGATTAAGTTGGAAATGGTTTCGGTCCAATTCTCATAAGAAGAAATTTTAGAGAAGATAATGTTGTGAACATGTGATAATTGGATGAAAAACACATATGTAAATTCCTTACAGATATATGAACTCGTGGAATGTGAAAAAACAACATAACATAGAGTATACATGATGAGTTGTGCTTGTACCTAATAATTCAGAGCACATACAAAAAGAATATCCGGATATAGAGTTGCACATAATACTTTACTGTTGAGATTATATTATCCAGTAGGACTCGTGTGTGGAACCGCATGTTTGGCTTCCCCATCGCGTTACAGGTCTGGGTGTTGACCCCGGTGGGCCCCTTATGGCGGAATATCCCCGCGGTTCTGTGGTTGGGGTTTATCCCACACCGCCTACAGTCTTCTCCCCTTTGTGTTCATGTACCCCTCCACCCTTCATCTCAACACCTGGGTTTTGAGATGAACTGTTTGGTTGGCGGGTTCTAACTTGGTAAGTAGTGCTTGGTGGATGTTCCTTGTCAACAGCTTTTATTTTAATTTTGAATGACATCAACAAAGATGTTGAATTGTTTTTGAATTTTTTGAACATTTTTTTGAATATTTTTGTGTGGCATGACAAAGGAGTTTGAATTCACTTGTGAGCATACAGGATATTCAAATATGAGTGTTGTAAAGAATAAACTAGGATAAAGTGTTAGTAATAACAAGCAACTCTAGTGGTTATGGTAGAACATTCATAATTCACATATGTAGTAAGGTGAATCCATATGCAGAGTTTCACAAATGTGGATGAAAGAACATTATCATAACAAAAATATTTCTCATACTTAGAGGCATGCAAAAACAATTTCACAAGTAGAAAAACACTAGTACTTATGTATGTCGAAAAGGATATGTGATGGTTGAACAATTGAACTATTCTATCGGGAACCCAAAATCAAAGAATACACATTGAACCATGCCTAAACCTCGGAAATTAAGAAAAAATGGCGGAATATTGAATTTTCGCTGTCGTTTGGCGATACTGGATATCGCCGATCGGCGATAGGGCAAAAATATAAAATAGGGTTGTATCAGGTCAAATGCACCATTTCCATCAGTTTTCCCTGAAGACTCGACGCTGAAGACGAAGTGGATGACAGGGAAAGCCTTGGATCAAGGTAATGGTCATGGATTTTTTTGTTTCATTCCTCGGAATTTTGAGATCTAAATGATTGTAGGATATTTCATGGAACTCGATGAAAATATTTTTATTTTTTGAAGGAGGATTTATCATGGTTAGGGTTCTGTGCAAAACTTGTATTTTTGAGTGAATGGACTATAGATCTATGTGTTTGAAGTAGTGTTCGCATAGGTTTAGGAATTTGAAAATTCTAATCTCAGATCTTATGTTCTTGAGTTATGGTTTTAGGGAAGAAGATGATTAATAGTGTTTTCAGTAAAAATTTCTTAAATAGTCATCAGAGAATTTTTTTTGAAAAAAAACTTGTAAGAAATTTCAGAGCTGGCATCTAAAGTAGGGGAAAATCTAGATCTGGTGTCGTAAATTAGATTTGATCGATTTCCGTTATCGCCCGACGACAATGGGTGTCGCCCACAAATTAAGAATTCTGTGATGTAATATTATGGGACTTATTATGTGATTTTAGTACTGATGTAATATGATTATTGACTCAACATTTGTGGTTTTCTTAATGTTTAATTATCATTTTCTTGTTAATTAAAGTTTTTTTAGCTTACTTATTATGTAGATTCAATAGAATGATAAGTCCAGGATTCCTAGTTCTAATCTTAATAATGAAAAAGGGGAATCTAGAAGTAGCTTTGTGAAAATATCGGCAAGCTATAAATCAATGTCTATAAAATTCACTTTAATTGTTTTTATCTTAATATGGTCTCTAATGAAGTGATGACGTAAATCAATGTGTTTGGACCTATAATGATGCACAGGATTATATGTTAAGTCAATTGCACTCTTATTATCACATTTTAATTCAATTGTTTCATGAATAATGCCAAAGTCTTCTATTGTTTGCATCATCCAAAAAGCCTGTGCACAACAACTACCTAGTGCAATGTACTAGGCCTCGGTGGTGGATAAGGCAATATAATTCTGTTTCCTACTCTACCACGAAATTAGTGAAGGGCCTAGAAAGTGACAGGTGCCACTCATGGTCTTACGGTCTAATGAACAGACAACATAATCAGAATCAGAAAAGCCATGTAAAACAAAGGTATCGTTGTGGGGATACCATAAACCTAACTTATATATGTCAATAAGATATCTAAAAATACATTTAACTGCTTTTAAATGAGATTCTTTGGGATTAGCTCGAAATCTTGCACATAAACATACAGCGAACATAATGTTAGGTCTAAAAGTAGTCAAATATAACAGTGATCCTATCATTCCTCTATATAGTGTTTGATCTATAGAAATTCCACTTTCATCCTTTCCTAACTTCAGTGAGACACTCATGGGGGTATTTACTTATTTTAGATTTTCAAATCCAAATCTTTTTTAAAACATCATGAATATATTTAGATTCACAAATAAAAATTCTGGAATGCCTTTGAGTAAATTGAAAACCAAGAAAATAAGTGAGTTTGCATACCATGCTCATTTCAAATTCATTATTCATAACTATTATAACATTATCACACAATTTTTCATTAGTGGATCCTAGAATATTATCATCAACACATATTTGTAAAACTATAAGATCATCATGAACAAGTTTAATAAATAGAGTACAATCAACACTGCCCATTTTGTAATCATTCTTTAATAAATAAATAGTCAATCTATCAAACCATGCTCATGGTGCTTGTTTCAAACCATAAAGAGATTTTTCTAATTTAAAAACATGATCAAAAAATTTAACATCAAGAAAACCTGGAGGTTGTTTTACATAAACCTCTTCTTCAATATACCCATTAAGAAAAGTAGTTTTAACATCCATTTGAAATAGTTTAAATCTTTTAAAGCTAGCAAATGCAAGAAAATTCTAACTGCTTCTAAATGTGCTACGATTGCAAAGATTTCATCAAAATCTATTCCTTCAATTTGTGAATAACCTTTAGCCACAAGCCTATCTTTGTTTCTAGTGACCCTAGATTCACTATTCATTTTATTCATAAAGATCCACTTAACACCTACAACCTGATGATTTGGTGGTCTTTCTACTAATTTCCAAACCTTATTACGTTCGAATTGATTGAGCTTGTCTGCCATAGCTAAAAACCAAGAATTATTATTTAAAGCGGTTTCAATATTTTTAGGTTCTATTTCAGAAATAAAGCACATATTTGCGAATAAATCATGTAACATTGAACGAGTACTTACCCCTCTTGGCAGTTCTCCAATAACCAAATCTTGTGGATGATTTTTGAGAATCTTTGCTCGCTTGGAGGCACATATTCTTGCACTTCTTCTTCTTGTTCGTATTTTTTTTCTTCTTCTTTGTCTCCAAGGATTTCATCATCATCCGACCTTTGTAGGAGGAAGGGCTCTTCATCTTGACCTGTACTATTAGTTTCTACACAAGGGAAAAGCTCATCAAATTTAACATGAACATATTCTTCAACAATTTTAGTCCTTTTGTTGTAAACTCTATAGGCCTTACTAGTTGAAGAATAGCCAATAAAATGTCTTCATCACATTTTTCATCAAAATTGCCTAAATTATCTTTAGTGTTCAAAATAAAAAAATTTACAACCAAAAACTTTAAAATAAGACACATTCGGTTTCTTTTTGAAAATATAATTCATAAGGTGTTAATTTCAAAAAGGGTCGAAGCATAATGTGATTAATAACATAACAAGCAGTACTAATGGCTTCTGTCCAAAATGATCTAGATAATTTTCATTCTCATAGCATAGTACGAGCAAGTGTTGAAATTTCCCGGACCTTGGAGTTAGCAGGGGTTATCTCAACCAAAGATAGTCACAACCAGAAACACATGCAACACAAGAGACTTTATTGATTAACAACAATCTTCTTTACAACACGAGACATACATGGAGAGACATGCTTCACAAAAACCACCAAAGGGAAAGCATAAAACTACAAATACAAGACAAGACAAACAAGCCGTGCGGACTCAAACACCAAGCCACCGGTCTACTGCTGTGGAGTCCGTACAGTCCGCCAGGTCACCAGACCACATCCTAAGCCGCTCATACTACCCCTTATTCCAATGATAGCTCTAGCCACCAGTCTGTAAGCCGCATAACCGCAAGGTCGCCTAGCCGTCATACCACACAAGCTGCGATGCGAAATAGAATAGTTCGCCTGAAGCAGGCGACTTATTGAACCCCGAACCAAGTTGCCAAAGAGAAGACCATCTAGTCACTGTCCGCAACCTACTGTTTTTTGCCTGTTGCTTAACCACAGTGTCCGCACTATCCCTGACCACAATCAGAGCCAAGTCCTGGCTTTCCAGCGCTATCCGCACAACCTACACAGCACAACCTGGTCAACTCTATCAAACCGCGCGGACACCAAAAGTCAGTCCGCAGCAACTATTGCGGGCTCAAGTTACTGTTCACTTACTTTGGTTCTCTCTTATTCCTGATGTGACATGGATCCTATTTATAGGAACGATGATGAGTGTGGTCACCGCCCTAGCCAATAGGATTACTGCCACATCCTGCAGCAAGAACAATTGTATTCGCAAGCCCACGGATACACACACAAGTCCTCTATTACCTGTGCAAGATAGCCAGTCCGCCTATGCATCTCTAAGGCTAGACACAATGCCAGTCCACCTTATCGCCAAAGGCCAAGCCAAGACCACCACAGCCGGACTCAACAGCAACATTGCCCGCTAATCCGCGGACACAGCTCTAGCCCGCTTATCCCGAGCCCACAGCCTCGTCCCAAGTCAAACGCCGGACTCAGCGGACACACCGCTTCAGTCCGCTCATCCCGAGCCCATGGCTTTGCCACCAAGACAACTGCCGGACTCAGCGGATACACCGTTCCAGTCCGCTCAACTGTGGACAGCTCTAGTCTGTATATCCCTGCAGACAACTCCAGTCTGCATACCCTGAGTCCATAGCCTTGTCACCAAGACACCTACTGGACTCAGCGGACACTCCTTCAGTCTACTTACACAGCAGACACCTCCATTCCGCATATCCTGAGTCCACGAGCATTGCAGTAAGGAAGCTGTCAGACTCAGCGGGCACAGATCCAGCCCGCACGTAGTTGCGGACACAATCTCCAGTCCGCTTCTCCCAAACTCGCAACCACACAACTCTTCTGCGGAGCTCAACGGACTGAGAAGCAGTCCGCGCTCCACTGCGCGATCTCCCCGGACTGAGACAAATATGGACCTGGTTCAGAACCAACCAAGTCCACACCATTGGCCATTAGGGATAGTCCGCACTTACTCGCGGATGCTGGATCCAGTCAGCCAAACCTGGCGACCTCCAGCACCTGTCCTCACTTACTGGCGATCTCCATGGCTCCCACTTGCCGCTTCACCAGATCAAGACCAAGTCTTCTGCCAAGCCGATCTACCGAGCTCCAGTTCTTTAGTCCACTTCGTGCCGGACTCCGCAGATAGAATTTCTATCCGCCCGGTTACCTTCTGGGATCCAGCTGCTTGCAGAGCATAAGCCGGCCTGGCTAACAACCGCTGCTGTCGGCATAGTATGCGCGAATATACCGCCTAGGTCGCCACAGAACAAGTCGTCTGTACCAGCCCCGCCGACCTGGTTGTCCGCCAACCCAGTCCGCATAGTCCGTATGGATAGGTTGTCCAAGTCTTCCATTCACCCACTTTCACTTCACAATTTTCAATAGCTAGTTCTTGTAAAGTTCTATTTTTCCTCTCTACCATACCATTTTTTTGCGATGTGTGAGGAGTGGAAAATTTATGTTTAATTCCTAGCTCATTATAAAATGATATAAATTTTTCATTATCAAATTCACATCCATGATCTGAACAAATGTATTTTTATTTTTAAATCTAGTTCATTTTGAACACGTATACATAATTTGGAATATTCTAAAAATGCATCAGATTTAGACATTAAGAAAATTGTCCAACATAAACAAGAATAAACATCAATCAAAACAAAAGTGTATTTTCTTCCACCTAGACTTAGTGTATTAACAAGACCAAACAAATCCATATGAATCAACCGTAAAGGTCTAGTAGTGGAAACAACATTTTTGCTCTTAAATGAAGATTTTGAAAATTTTCCTTTTTGACATGGTGAACATAAAGATAATAGATTTCCATGTAAAATAGGTAAACCTTTAACTAGTTTATTTTGAGACAATTTTATAATTAGCTTGGAACTAGAATGTCCAAGACGTCTATGCCACAAATCTAATTCATCATTTTTAGACGTAAAACATTTTAGTGAAGACTGTGACAAATCATTAAATTTAATCATGTAAACATTTGAAATCTAGGAGCAGTAAGAACAGTATCATTTGTTTTGGATTCAATAATTTTGCATAAGTTTGAAGATGAGTCAAATAAGACATTTAAACCAATATCACATAATTGACTTATAAAAATTAAGTTATGCTTCAAACATTTAACATTTAAAACATTTGAGATAGTAAATGACTTGTTACATACTACTCCAATGTCGATGATCTTTCCTTTTCCGTTATCACCAAAGGTAAGTACTCCTCCTTTCTTCATTTCTAGGCTAAGGAACTTTGATTTATTGCCTATCATGTGCTTGGAACATCCTGAGTTCAAGTACATCGCGTCTTCTTTGTCATTAGCTAGACAACACACCTAGAAAGAGGATGAGAGTAAAGATCTGGTTATCGAAGTGGTTCCTCCCATAGTGTAGGTGGAAGCCTTAGGTACCAAGATTTGTCTATCAGAACAATGTCCCATCTTCTTACAAGTGTGTGTTGTGTGACCAAAATATTACATTTGGCACACTTGATGAAGTAAGTTGGCGGGTTTTTCAAAATAAGTTTTGAATTTTTACTGCGAGCTGCAGTGATAGTAGATTTATTATTTTTAATTCTAAAAACCAGTTTTCTGAATTTTTCCTTATCACCGGCGACAGTGGATGTCGTCGGGCGATAGTGTTCTGAAGAGTACCCATGTACGAATTTTGCCGAACCATAGCACTGGCTCGACAAAATCATATTCAGTTATTTTTGGCCCACTCCAAACTTGTTTGTGGCTATTTCTAGATCATGGACTCATCCTCTCAATGTAGTGTTTTCGGCAACAATGGTACCGCATCCGCTTGGAAAGGACTTTTTGTTATCTTCCACTTGAGATTGAGAATGCTTTAGAGATCTGTCTAAGGCCTCATTCTCTCTTGTAAGAGATTCAACCAGACACCAAGACTTAGAGAGATCTTTCTAAAGTTCTAGTATTATTGTCGAAGACGGACAATCCTCTTGACAAATCACTTTCTCCTTCACAACTATTTTTACTTCATTTTTTAACTTTTTATTTTCATATTTCAGTAATTTAATTTCATGCAAACTTTTATCAAAATACTTGCATGTTTGCAAAAATTCATTATACAAATCTTCATAAGAAGGAGGATTTACCTCAGTGTCGCTCTTGATACTGCTTTCATCATCAGATGATTAGACTTCCATTCCCATCAGACACATGTTTCCCTCCTCTTCAGTCTTTGAGCTTGAACTGCTTGACTCATCAGATGTGACGTCATCCCAGGTTTCATCCTTCAAAACATTCTTCTTATCCTTCTTCTTGTGCCGCTTCTCCTTGTATTCTTTCAGATATTTTGGGCACTTTCTCTTAATGTGGCCAACTCTCCTGCAGTGATAGCACCCAGGTGGTGATCTCTCTTCATCATCCTCTCCATCAGCTTGGGCTTTTTCCTTTCTATACCAAGATTCTTGCTTCTTGAAAAACTTCCTGAAAGAATTTCTTCTTTCAGGATTTCTAATGAACTTCATGAACTTTCTAAACTTCTTTATGAACAGACTTTCTTCATCTCCATCGTCACTTTCATCGGACTCACTTTCCACTTCCTTCTTAGACATGAATGCCAAAGCTTTCTTTCTTGGCTTCAGGTTATGCTCACGTTGTTAAATCCTCAGTTCTACTTTGTGGGTTTTTAGATTGCCTATCAGATTTTCAATTTGGAGAGACTTTAGATCATATCTCCAAGATGGGACTCACCTTTGTATTAAACATCGGGGGAATCGATCTTAGTATCTTTCTCACCAAATCTCCATTTGAGGAATGCTTTCCTAGAATCCTCGAGTCATTCACTATCTTGTTGAACCTTGTGTACATGGAGTCTACATCCTCATCAACCTCCATCTTGAACTTCTCAAACTTTGATTCTAACTGAAAAAGCTTTGAGACTTTCACCTGTGATGTACCTTCATGAGTAAATTCAAGGTGATTACATGTATCATACCCAGGTTTACATGCACAAACATGATTAAATTCAGTTCTATCTAACGCTCAGAATAAGGCATTCATTGTCTTTGCGTTATTATTACAGCGAAGCTTATCAATTTCATCTCATTTATCCTTGGGTTTTTCCATTGTGACACTTCCTACTACAATTATAGGAGAAGTGTAGCATGTTTCTACCATGCCCCAAACATCGATATCTAGAGCTATTAGAAAGCATTTCATTCGAGCTTTCCAATAGTAGTAGTCAGTGGCCGTGAATAAGGGAGGTCTACTTATACCTTGCCCCTCAGAAAATGCGTGAGTGTTTTGCTCCATCACTCCCAGTATTTAAACTGATTTCGGAGTAGCCTGCGCTCTGATACCAAGTGTTGGATCGTGTGGCGCCCTTAGAGAGGGGGTGAATAAAGGTTAATTATTTTTTAACTAAACAAAATTTACTTGATTAACAAAAATAATGAAATTAAGGAAAAGAAACTAATTTTTCAAAAGCAGACTTGAACACACTGAAATATATAAAAACAAAAGCAATAACAATTTATTTCAAATGTTCTAAAAGTGAATACAATATATCTCTATAGATCTAGCGACAAAGGCTTATGAAAAGTACAATTCACTTTTGGTTTCACTGATCCTTCTACTAAGAACTGGCAGGCTAAAGAACATCTCTCCGTAGATCTTGCTACTAGCCTCCCATAGATCTACCACGATCTAGACGTTGGGCATAAGGCAATGATTTCTACCTAATCCACGCAAGGACTTGGACGCCACGCACAAGGAGGCGATTTCCCCCTAAGCCACACAGGGACTTAGACGCCACGCACAAGACGGTGATTTCCCCTAAGCCACGCAAGGACTTAGACGTCACGCACAATACTGCCATTTCGCCTCTCGATTACAATTGGATTACAAAGGAATAAGAACAAAAGAAATTGGAAAATAAGAATTAAAACTCCCTTCAAACAATGTGCTGAAGATGATGACGAAACCTAGCCAGGATTGCTTTGAATGTTGCGTACGTGTCGTCGATCTTTTATGCTTCGGCCTTCTTGAGAGTATGGAGTAAATCTAGAATCTGGAGCTCTCTGGTTCATCTAAACAGGAAGGTGTACTCCAGGTAATGAAATTCATGATCCCCATAGAAAATGAACTGGCTTTTATACTTTGGCGATATCAACTGGAGACACTGGGTATCGCTACGTGGCGATATCGATCACTGCTACCACGTGTCCCACAAACTCCTGATTTTTGCATTGCAGATTCATCGATAGTCACTTTCGCCTGTGGGCGATAACCAATATTTCATGGCGATATCTCCTAAGCTCATGAGACTCGTCGATTGCAGATTCATCGATCGTCGTTATCGCCTGTGGGTGATACCCAATATCGCCTGGGGATATCTCCCGAGCTCATGAGATTCGTCGATTGTCGATCGTAGATTCATCGATTTTTGTTGTTGCCTGTGGTCAATACGCAATATCGCATGACGATGTCTCCTGAGCTCATCTTTTCTGACCCAGAATAGCACCCAAATGACATTAGAGCTAGACTTGTGATATCTGCACATTATAAACACTCAAAGATCAAATACAAATGAGATTTGTTATTGTCAACCCAAAGAAGCGTGGAACACATGCTCCAACACCCTCCATATAGAAAATCAATGTGTCTCACATTTCTTGGAGGTCTTGCATTGGATAAGATTTTGGAAAGTGGAATCATCAATGACACTCACTATGATGTTATGCGCCCTCTTGTCCAAAGTTGCTATTATGACCTCATCCTTGGTCATCTCAGAATACTTCTTGAGTGTCTAGTCATTTGCATTCAAAATTGAAACCTTCATAGGGATGATGGGTCCTTCTTGTATAGTGATGAAGATCCTCGGATCAGATGCTTCCATGAACAGCCTGGCCCATTCTTTCCAAATGCCAAAAATTTTTTCATGTAGATTGGGAGCTTCATAAAACCCAACTCCTTATGGTTCTCTCTGAAACCCACATGGAATATTAGTAGCTACTCTTAGAGATCAGCACAAACTGTTAAGTCTTTTTTAAGCAACCTCCCTCTGATACCAATTGAAAGTCTTTAGATTCAAGAGTGGTTAACCACCTATAGGGTGGGTGAATAAGTTTTTCTTTCTTTTAGTGTTTTCTTTTGACTTTAATGAGTTGTGATTATTTTAGCTTTGCTTTCAGGAACACGCAATCAGCACACAAATAGTTTATAGTGGTTCCCCAGAGTATGGGTACATCCACTGTCCCTCCCACCTTTCTAACAATTTGTAAGACAAGGCCAACTTCTCCAAACTCGACTCCAAGAGCTTACAACACAAATCCCTCTGGATTTCTCAGACTCCTCCAACTCCTACACGTAGGCCCAAGGCCTTACAATTAGGCCTAAGGCCCCACACTCAGAGATGTAATCTCCTACAATGCAATAATCTACACCAGACTACCTACCTCAGACTTTAGGCAAAGTCCTACAATCAGGATTGGAGGAAAGCCCTATATGCAGATCCAATGCTGGATCATACCTCAAAGGATAAACCACCTACAGCTCAGGCACTTAGACCTAACTCAGATCCACACAAGGATCTTAGCACTCAGATTCCCACCTAGAATCCTATAACTCAGGAACAAAGGCCTTACATCACAGATCTACAGAAATATCCTACCTCAGTCTTTATAGATCAGGCTTACACTCAGATCACTAATGATCCTACAAATAAGTGATTGGTTGTTATTAATGAATGACTTTAGAGAAGCAATCTCTAAACCTATCTTTCCCTGAACTGAACTGATTTAGTCCAATCTTCTTCACAGCTCAAAGAATGGATCTTCAAGATTGGTTCTGCTTGAGCTGTGAAGTCACTGTAGCTAGGGTTGCTTTGTTCCTTCTTTTAACTCCGAGAGTAAGCTCTTTGAACCTGTTGTTGAAGTTGTTTAGGTCAACAGCCAAATTTCTTGAACTTTCAGATCAGTAGAATGAGCAACTTCTTCAAGCTCTGCAAATAGGTCGAGGGGAAGAAGATGAAGCTCTGTATCCAAATTATTTATTATCCAAAGGTTAATTTTGTAACACCTACCTTATAATGACCATAAAATATGGGTCTGTCTGAGGCCCCACAACATATTGACGCCACAACTTTATCATTAAAAAGTGATATAAAAGAACCACGTATCTCAAAACGCAGAACATAAACAGCAAAAACCCACAAACACTAGAAGTTATCCACTATCACAGGAGTATCAAACGGCCTTAAGGCCTTAAAACATACATAAGTCCAATGATTGAAACAGAAATAATCATAGTAACGTGCTTTAGTACACCTAGCCTACCTCAACATACAAGCCGGATTACAGTTCATGGAGCAAAGTATTTAGCAAAACATAAGCCGTTAAACAAAGAGTTCACTTCATGAGTCTTAGGCCTTTTTGGCCAGCGAGCTTCCTCCTGCTTGCTATCCTTGCCCTGTAAAAATTTGTTGTAATGTGGGTCAGCAAATGCTGACCTTAACTATGTAACCAACACATCTCCTCTCTATCGTCCCTAGCGGACCGCGGTGATGGCAGCGATTTCTCGCCATGTGTTAATGTTGGGTACATTGGAAAATGTGTACCAGATTTGAAGAAGCCTGACCTTACTCAACGATATGCATCAAGGTGTATTTGATGTTGTTTTGAGTTTATATGTGCAGGTTAAGAGAATGCAAGAATGTAGGAAAAGTTTCTAATTCCTTGAGTCGACACCAGTAAAGCTGTGTCGACACCTGGAGTTAATTGTGTTGACACTGGAGAAAAGCTTTGTCGACACCTGGAGTCAATTATGTCGACACTTGGAAAGGCTGTGTCGACAGCAGAAGAAACTGTGTCGACACACAGAGGCAGTGTTGAAACACAGAAAAGCTTAGTCGACATCAACTGTATCGACACACAGAGGCAGTGTCGACACACAGAAGACATTGTCGACATCAACTGTGTCGACACACAGGACTTGTGTCGACACATAACAGAGTTTCAACAAAGTTAATTTTTGTGAAGAAAAGAAGTGACTGTGTAGACACACAGAATTAGTGTCGACACATTCTACAGAAGTTGTGTCGAGAAGCAGTGTCAACACCAAGAGAGCTGTGTCGACACCACCAAGTCTTATGTTGACACTTAGTCTACTTGTGTTGACACAAGATGAAGATCAATCTCGACACTTTTCTGACAGAGACAGAGTTTCAAGAAGTGACTGGAAGACTTAACAGCTGCCATAACCAACCGGTCTACTACAACTGTCAGAGCTGTCAGAAGTTTGTTAGAAACCGGATCAGCCGGTTACCATGGAGAAAGTCTATATAATGATATTCTTTATCAACAGATAATCAAGTTACATACATACATATACATACACTTAAAAAACAAAAGTATATTTTCAACAGAAGATCTAAGAAGACATTCTCAAGTAGAGATCTACTGAGAGTTTGTCAAAGAAATTAAAAGAAGAATTCAGAAGTATCTTGAGAAGAATTTGGAGAGAGAGAGCTTCATCTAATCAAGTGAAGAAAGAGACTTAAATCAACAAGTCTCTTAAGTGCAGTTTCTGAACCAGTCTGCCAAGAAGAATTCAGATTGATTTCTGAATTTCAAGAAAGAAGCTGATTGAAGATCGACTTCAAAGGAGATCAACCCTACTGTGTTCATATTCAAGAATCTTTGAAGAAAGCTAAGACAGGTTGATCTCTATCATCAGATTCGTTCAAGAACTGATCAAGAAACCGTCCATCCTTTCTCTCTCAACTAGGGTGGTGGTAGATTTATAATTAACATCTATTTTCTGTAGGATCTTTTTAAGATTTGAGTTGTAAGCCTGATTTATAAAGGCTGAGTTATAGGAGATAAGTTCTCTGAGTGGGAGGCCTTGTTGAAGGCTGAGGTAGGGCTGTGAGCCTGAGTTGTAGGAATTTTGATCTCTGAGTTGTAGGCCTTGTTGAAGGCTGAGGTAGGGCAGATTGCCTGAGCTGTAGGAGTGTGGACTCACTCTGAGTTGTAGGAGCCTTGTGTAACAACCCCATCCATTCATATGGTATATTCTAGAAGATCCGGCCGGGGCCCCACAATATATATCACAAAACAGACGGTGAAGGTACAGGATGACACTAGAGTAGCGCATCGCACCTATCACAAAGTATTCTAGCGGAAGCCTGTCCTACAACGTGAACTCCTCATGAATGTCCAAATATAAAACTCCACATTTTATAAGATATAGGAATGTCTTACAACAAGTAAAAAGAGTTGGCCACTCTAGTACTTCCTGCTACTCCTTTTCGCAGGCATAACCCGTTGACTCCTTAAACTACACGTTTATCACGGAGTCTTCTCCGGTTCGTATGCAACATCACCAATCCAGACCAACCTGTCCAGATGGGCTTCACACAACATGCCTATTCCGTACTCCATTTCTGGATCTATATGCCAACAAAGGGGATTTCATGAATCACCCAAAAGACTCCCAAAACAGCCACCTCTTGGTGGGGGAATCACAAATATATGCCAAAAGGAAGCCTTCACATGGCTAGGAAGAAAATTCGTTACCCTTGACGACCGCTTCGGTGCCATGACCTCAAAGCTAGCTTGCATAAATCACAAGAGATTTTCCTCCGCAACGCCGGCTTCGGATCTCTCGTCGGTAAACTACAGCACCACCACCAGCAGCCCTTCCTCTTCTTCCTCCTTCTTCCTCTCCCTTTCTCTATTAAGATGAAGGCTAAGGAAAATGAGAATAAGGTCTCAGTTTTTGGACTTCAGGAAAAAGAGGAAAGAAGCTCAGCCCTTGGATCTAGGCTGAAGGAATGGACGGCCACAAAAATGCCAGAAAAGCTGAATTTGACCTGACACGGCCTGTGACACGCCCGTGTCCAAGGCCGTGTGCCTCAAGCGGTGGTCAACCGACTCATCCAAACCAATAACACGCCCATGGGACACGCCTGTGTCATGGGCCGTGTCACCCAACACGCCTCCAGACATGCCCGTGTCTGTGGCCGTGTGCATCGGCGAAAAATAATCCCAAACAACCCGAGACTTCACACGGCCTGTGGCATGCCCGTGTCCCAGTCCGTGTGCCAACACACGGCACGAAGACACGCCCTGTCGAAACTTTTCGTCGGGCTGAGTTCGTTGATCCGAATTGACACGCCCGTGTCACAGGCCGTGTTCAACTTCTCGACACTCGACACAAACATCTCGACACTCGTCGATCGTCGAGCACACGAAACGGCCGGGGACACGCCCATGTCCTGGGCCGTGTGCCTTCTCTCGACACACCGTCGAACGAAAAACATCGACACTCAAGCCGATTGTCGACACAGCCTCGACACGCCCTGCGACACGCCCGTGTCGCAGGCCGTGTCTGCTGATCAACGACCATCGACCCCAAAATTTCGTCGACCTTGCGGCCAAATCGTCGACCCCAGCTTGACATGCCCTGGGACATGCCCATGTCCCAGGCCGTGTCACCCAAAAAAATGCCTGCTGAGAAAATTTGGGCTGTTACACCTTGTTTGAGTTCTGAGCTGTAAGATTTGAGGATCTGAGAAGAAGGAAAGAAGTTAGGTCGAATCTAGCATACTGCTAGATAGGCGAAGGGGGAAAGTGGATGTACCCAGATCTTGTGGAATCACTATAAATCAGTGTGCAATCTGTGAATGTGTGTGGTATTATTATTTCTGTGTTGTGATAGCTGTAGAACTGTTTGATTTAATTTGATTATCTGAATTAATAATTGTCTTATTAGAAAAATGAATTGCACCTATTCACCCCCCCCCCCCCCCGCTAGGTGTTTAGGAACTAATTCTTTCAAGTGGTATCAGAGCCAGGTTCCTCAAAGAAAGACTTAACAGTCTGAGTAAGATCTGTAAGGCAGAATTAAGTTAAATAAGATGGGTTCAGGAGAAAATCATAAAGAACTTGGTTCAATGAAGTTTCCTATCTGTAGGAAGGAAATTTTTGGAATATGGAAGGAAAGGGTCAGACTATTTATGGAGGCATCTGATCCTAGAATTTATATAACAGTTAAGGAAGGAACATATATTCCAATGAAGGTTTTTGTTCTTGATGCTCATCAAAGGACTCTTAAGGATTTTTCAGAAATGACTAAGGATGAGATCATCTTGGCCACAATGGATAAAAGAGCACAGAATATTATAGTAAGTGCCATAGATGACTCAACTTTCCATAATCTGATTCACTACAAAACCTCCAAGGAGATGAGGGACACATTGGTTGTCTACATGGAGGGTTCTGAAGAGGTTAGGCAAGATAGAAAGTCTATGATTAATCAAGAATATGAGAGTTTCAGACAAGCCAAGTCTGATAGTATAACTGAATATTATAATAAGTTCTACACAATTGTAAATGAACTAATGTCCTATGGAAGAATTTTCAGTACATATGAACTGAAAGTCAAATTCCTTAGGTCTTTGAATAAGGATTGAGATACAAAGATCTGTGTCATAAGGGAAGTGGCCAGATTGGAAGAAATTTCACCTCCAACACTGTTTGGTAAATTGCTATCTTATGAGATGCAGCTGTTGGCCAGAAAGGAGGAAGAGAAAAATACAAAGGTTGACTCTATAGATAAGTTAGTGGCCTTCAAAGTAGAAGCCACAAGGAAGAATAAGAGGATGTCTCCATCTTCTCCTAAGAAAGATGCAGAAGTGATCTCAGAAAATTCTGATAATCACAGTTCAGACAGTAGTAATTCTGATGAAGACTTGGCAGCTTTTATAAGGCAGTTTCAGGGATTCTTAAAGAAGAAGCAGTGGAAATCCTAGCAATCCTCATCTCAGTCCAAGGATGACTATTATCAGAAGAGGAAATCATCCAGGAAGGACAGGAGTGGGAAAAATCTTAGTAAGTCGACTACATCAAATATTATTTGCTATTGCTGCAACAGACCTGGACATGTTGTGGCTGACTGTCCAGACAAAAGGAAGCAGTCTACTGATAAAAAGAAGTCTCAGCACAAGAGCAATAAGGAGAAATCCTTGGTAGCTAAGAAAGAGAAAAGTTGGACAGATCAATCAACTTCAAAGTCTGAACCTGAGGTTGAGGCCTATATTGGTTTGTTTACAACTGAAGAAGAGGATGAGTTCTTGAGATTACTGGACTCTATCTATGAGCAAGAAGACCATCAGTGCAAAGGACTGATGGCTATGTCTGAAGAAGACCAGTGCCCGGATCAACCTGGCCCCAGTAAGTTAAAAAGTTCATATGTAGATTCTGATTACTTCACTAGGTCAGAATCAGATGCATCTACATTAATAGATGTGGATGAGTCTGAATCTGAAGAAGATATTCATCAGCTTATAGATGAATATGGGGATTTGTTGCAGGCACTTAAGAGAAGCAAAAACCTGGCCAAAAATCTGGCTAAGGAAATTGCAGCTCTTAAGTTGGCTGCATCTGATTCAGATAAGCTGCTGGATCAGAAGATGAATGAGATTGCTAGGCTGAAAAAAAATAACTGTTATTCAGATGGGTACAATCACATTCAAAAATGATCAGATCAAAAGTCTAGAAAACAGACTTCAGAAAGAGAAGGAGATAGTGGCAAGTTTCTCTATGACAAAATCTGTCCTACCCCTAATTTATGACCTTTTGTCTCAAAAGGGTAAGGCGGGATTAGGCTTTAAGGGAACTGCATGGGCTGCACAGTCCAATAATAAAGGCAAGGCCCCAGCACAATACAAAAGATCTGCTGCAAACAATACAGCTAAGATTGTACCTAAAAAGAGGTATAATAAGTATGAGTGCTGGTGCTATGGCAAGATAGGCCATTATGCCTTAGACTATTGGCACAATACCAGTGTTAGGAAGGATAGCAGTCTACATGTTAGAAGAGCAGCAGGCAGATTTGTCAAGTTTCAGGCTAACTTGAACCAAGGACCCAAAAGTTATTTGGGTTTTAAGATTAAGTAATCTTTGTTGCAGTTGAGTCTAAGTTGCCATGCCCCTATATGGTACTTGGACAGTGGATGTTCCAGACACATGACTAGAATAAGGGGATTGCTGAAGGACTACTCACCAATACTGAATGGGCCTAAAGTAATTTTTGGTGGTTCTAAAAAAGGAGTCATCAAAGGGTTTGGTAGCATTTCTAATAACCTAATCACTATCACTCAAGTGGCTTATGTGAAGGGTTTGAAACACAACCTAATAAACATAAGCTAGCTGAGTGATCTTGGATATGACATTTCATTTATCAAGAATGGGTGTCATATCAAGAGATCAAGTGATCAAAAAATCATATTGACTGGCTATAGAAATAGAAATGTGTATTGCCAAAATTTTGAGTGTGAGAATAAAAATTCTCCTATATGTCTTATGGCTGATGAGAAAGCCTCTCATTATGTCAAATGGCACAAGAGGCTAGCTCATCTTAATTATAAGACTATTGGCCAACTCTTTACTAAAGAGTTAGTGAGGAATGGTCCTCAAGTTAAGTGCTATAAGGATGGGATATGCTCAGCTTGTCAAAAAGGCAAGCAGACTAGATCCTCCTTTCATAGCCTAGAAACCAAAGACTCGGTGAGGTGCTTATACCTCTTGCATATGGATTTATTTGGTCCTATGCCAGTTCATAGTCTAGGTAGGAAGGTCTACACTTTTGTGGTAGTAGATGACTATTCTAGATTTTTATGGGTATTCTTTCTGATGCAAAAATATGAAACCCCAAATGTTTTCTGCAATTTTGTCAAACAAATTCAGAATGAATTAGATAGTTTAGTGGTCAAAATCAGAAGTGACCATGGAACTGAATATCAATCTGAAAGTATGACAAGGTTGTGTTAAGAATTTGGGATTCATCAGGAATTCTCCTCACCTTGAACACCTCAGCGAAATGGCATTGCTGAAAGAAAGAATAGGACAATGATTGAGGCTGGAAGAGCACTATTGAGTGACACTACTCTCCTAGAATATTTCTGGGCTGAGGCAGTAAACACTGCATGCCATGTGCTCAATAGGGCTTCCATCACCAAAAGCCACAAAAAGACACCCTATGAGGTTATGAAAGGCAGAAAACCAAACTTATCCTATTTCGGGATCTTTGGTTGCAAGTGTTATGTGCTTAACAATGGCAAGTCTCACCTAACTAAGTTTGCTGCCAAATCCCAAGATGGGATATTTGTTGGGTACATCAACAATAGTAAGACTTATAGGTTTACAATTTGGCTACTCAAGTTGTAGAAGAGTCTGTTCATGTCATCTTTGATGAATCTAGACTTATTAACAGTGAGTTGCCTAGTAGTTCTTGTAGCTCCATAGGTATACAGCAGAAGATGGACCAGCTTACTATCAGAGAAGATCAAACTGCAAAGCAGAATGAGGAAAATGGTAGTTGCTATCCAGGGGGAGTACAAGACACTCAAGAGGAAAATGAAGATCATGAGGTGCAGCATAATGAAGAGATTGAAGAAGGTCAAAAGGTTGATAGATTACCTCCAGCAGTTAGACAGTTAAAGGATCATCCTACACAACAGATCATTGGTGATCCAAGATATCGAGTATAAACAAGAAGCAGGAACTTAAATACAGTTCTTTGCTCAAGCTTCTTATCTCAACTGGAACCCAAGAGATTTGAAGAAGCTATTCAAGACCCACACTGGATTGATGCAATGTAGGAGGAGTTAAATCAATTCAGAAGGTGCAAGGTCTGGGAGTTGGTACCAAAACCAAAGGGCCACAATGTTAGAGGGACAAAGTGGATTTATAAAAACAAGCTTGATGAAAGTGGGATCATAGTGAAGAACAAGGAAAGACTAGTTGCCAAAGGATACAGGCAGGAAGAGGGCATTGACTTTGATCAGACTTTTGCTCCAGTGGCAAGGTTGGAAGCAATCAGGCTATTCCTTGCCTGTGCAGCATATCAAGGCTTCAAAGTGTTCCAAATGGATGTTAAGTCAGCATTCTTAAATGGAGACTTAAAAGACGAGGTCTATGTAGAACAACCCTCGGGTTTTGTTGATCCGCTCAAACCTAATGATGTTTATAGACTTAGGAAAGCTTTGTATGGGCTAAAACAAGCTCCAAGGGCTTGGTATGAAACCCTGTCTAATTTTCTCATTGAGAACAAATTCTCAAGGAGGAAAATAGACATGAATCTATTCCTTAGAGAATCCAAAGGAAAGATTATCCTAGTCCAAATATATGTTGATGACATAATATTTGGTTCTACTGAAAATAACCTTTGTAGAAAGTTTGCAAAACTTATGCAAGGGAAATTTGAAATGAGCAGTATGGGAGAACTTATGTTCTTCTTGGGCCTCCAAGTAAGACAAACTGATGATGGCTTGTCCATATCGCAGTCTAAGTTCACCCAGGAGTTAATTAAGAAGTATGGTATGGAGTCATCCACTACCATGAGAACTCCAATGGGGATAAGTATGTCTCTAAGCAAAGATGATGCAGGGAAACCTTTAGATGAGTCTTTGTATAAAGGGATAGTTGGCTCCCTCCTATATCTCACTTCTAGTAGACCAGATATCATGTATGTTACATGTGTCTGTGCTAGGTACCAATCATGCCCTAAAGAATCTCATTATACTGCTGTCAAAAGGATTTTGAGATATCTTAAGGGCACACCTAATCTAGGCCTTTGGTATCCTAGGAATAGATATTTTCTACTAATGGGCTATTTAGATGCAGGCTTTGCAGGTTGCAAAGTAGATAGGAAAAGCACAACAGGCACCTGTCAATTTCTAGGAGGACGACTGGTGTCATGGAGCTGTAAGAAGCAGACTAGTGTGGCAATTTCCACAGCTGAGTCTGAGTATGTTGCTGCAAGAAGTTGCTGTGCACAGCTGATGTGGATACAACATTAGTTAGAAGATTATGGTATTAAGGTAAGTAGAACTCCATTTTTATGTGATTCTACTAGTGTTATTTCTATTGCTCATAATCTTGTTTCTCATAGTAGAACAAAGCATATAGAAATAAGATATCATTTTCTTAGAGATCATGTAGAGAAAGAAGATATTTCTTTAGAATTTGTTAACACTGATTTACAAATTGCTGACATGTCACACAACCTTTATATGAAACTAAATTCAATAATTTCAAAATTAAATTAGGAATGTTGAACATAAATTAGTTTAAAAAATTTGGCTAAGTAAAATGGTGTCGACACAACAAGTTGTCTGTGTCGACACATAGTAGTTGGTGTCAACACTCCAGGGAAGTGATGTCGACACATCCAGAAAATTGGTGTTGACACTTCAGAGAAGTAGTGTCGACACATCCAGAAGTGGTGTCGACACTTAGAATCAACACACAGATTTCGTCGAGCGCAGAATCTACTGATCGTCGAGTGCAGAATCGACACAGATTTCATCAAGAGTAGAATCAACTGATCGTCGAGCGCAGAATGGACACATATCGTCGAGCGCAGATTCAACAACACTTCGTCGACCTCAAATCGTCGACTTCACGGGCTCTTCGTCGAACTCGACCAAGACAAATAGAATTGGTGTCGACATATAGAAGTCAACACTTCTGTCGAGACATTAGAAGTCTGTGTCGACACATTTAAACTGTGTCGACACATTAAGAGAATTTTTGACGTGCCTTTTGAACTTCATTATTCAGAAGGGTATAAATAGGTCAACAACAAACCCTGTCAACACACTCTCCATATTTTCGAGACCAAAACCTTGTGTCGACAACTTCTCTCTTCTCAATCCAAGATTTCACACAACCCCAATGGCGCCAAAGCTTGAAGATAACGTCAACAAAGGCTATGAGCTGGTTAGCAAGAATTTTGATAATGCGGAACCCGAGATTATATCAGTAGTATCCTTAATTGCAGAAAATGGTTTGGAGTTTCTAGTATCTGAACCTACAAAGAAATGGAAGAAAGAAATACCGGAATTCTATGGCGCAGCTACTTTAGATTCGACTGCACTTAAGATCAAATCTACAGTTCAGGGAGCTAAAGTTAAACTTACCTTGAAGATCTTGACGAAAAATCTTCAACTCCACAGAACTCAAGAAGAAGAAGAAGTTCCCTCTACCAAGACTAGGGAAGCACTTCAGTGGTGTGGATTGGATCCCACCATGAAGATTGGATCTGCAATGAACAGAAAAGGGATGAATCTGTAAGGAAAATTCCTTTCTGAAGTGGTTGGAAAGGTCATACTCTGCAAGCCATGGGGACATGATAGGGTTTCAGCCTATATGTTCAGCCTGATGACCAGGATTATCTTCAGACTGAACACAGATTGGTCTGCAGTAATCTTTGAAATGATTAAGGAAATATCAAGAAGCCAAATCTAGGAAGAATCATGAGTCTATACTTGGCTGGAACAATTCCATAAGTAATGGAATATTATACTGGTTCTAAGATCAACCACATGAGAAGTGAAAGTCCACCTAGTGTCAACTATGTTCACCTATGGGGGGGGGGGATAGGTGACGTGCAGCGCTTTTGCGGAATTTAAATTGTACCTGCACACGAAAATAAAACAACACAGCACAACAGAGTACACAGGCTATTTATAGTGGTTCCCCGACTTGGGTACATCCACTTTCCCCCTTCGACCTATCTCCCAACCAGGGACGACTCGGTCACTTCTCTAACGGGATTGAAATCCAATCCCTGCACTATCGGAAGGAACCCTTCCACACGTAGGAGTCAACACTCCCACAAACCGGGTTGCACTCAACCCTTACAACACGGAACCAACGTTCCTTTACAACAAAAGTTAAATAGAATGTACAAGAAATACAAACTACGTGAGAAGACTACGGTGTCCCTCTTCGTTGACGACGTGATCTTGAAGTCTACAAAGAGTCCACAACCTTGGTCTCTCTTGGAGAGGATCTCCCCGGAACCGGCGGCGGCAATATGGGCGGCGGCTAGGTTCACGGGATCGGCGGCAACAACGATGTGCGGCTGCACTTCTTTAGAGATCCAAACTTCGTAGCGAAGCTAGCTAGGTCTACCAACGGTCACACTAGGATCAATCGTCTCGATCGATTCGGATGGGGAAGATTTTCCCGATCTACAAATCGAGAGACAAGAGATCTCCGGTTAGACACGTGAGATGATGAGCTTAGCTAGGCTTCTCTCGCAGGAGGATCTGGGCGAAACCACGATCAACCGGCGTACAACTTGTCGCGAGCGGCGGCGGCGGCGACGGAGCGGAAGCGGCGATTTAGGTCACGTTACGGCTCGCGAATTTCTTATCTTCTTCGCCTATTTTACTGTTCAAAAATACCCGTGTATTTATACACTGTCGATACTAACAATATGACCGTTGTGGGTCCCACAAGTAGAAACCCGAAATCCGGTTCAAAATAGTCCAGCGGCAGAATCCGGTCCATCAGCTTCCAGAGAAATCGCTAAGTAAAAATCGGCGAGAATCGCAGGTGATTCTCGACGAATCGGCGAGAATCATTTAGTGATTCTCGACGATTCGTCAAGAATCACTAATGATTCTCGCCGAATCACTTTTTGATTCTCAACGAATATAACTTGGTATTCAGGATCTGCTCTGCGATGGGTTCGGCGAGAATCACTAGTGATTCTCGCCGAATCTTACTTGGCACCGTTTTGAGGCAGTCGGAAAGAGTCGGCGAGAATCACTAATGATTCTCGACGATTCGGCGAGAATCACTAGTGATTCTCGCCGAATCGGCGAGAATCACTTGGTGATTCTCGTCGAATTACACTTAGACGAATTTTCATCTTTCCACCCAAAAGCTGCTCCTTGACCCATCCTTGCTCCTTGTCTTCTCTTGCATAAACACGGCCCTGTACTTGAAAGTAAGTGCACTCCAATAGAGAGAGTACACGTAGGCCAACACACTGATCTGCTCAATGAGGGATTACGTCGTGTAGATCCGTGTATATTGACCTACTGCACCCTGACATTGGTGTGCACTTAGCGTGGAATAACTGCAAGTACAACTTGAGAGGTTTCATCAAAAACATTGTGAATTCATCTTAGCTTGACAGGTGGCTTCCTCAAATCCAGGTGATTGTGGATACAATACCCAACAATCTCCCCCTATTTGACGAAGCCAAAACCCTACTAGCTAAGATGAATAGCACTAATCAAATAATAAAAACAGCATTCAGAATTTAAACATGCAGCACAAGAGAATATAAGAAAACAGATCAAGACTTGAGTCATTCACAAATTCAAATATATATACCAATATATATATATACATGTATAATCTCAGAATTGTTCATATAATAACAATAAGCATTAAATGTTCTTGAGAGAGAATGACAAGCTATAAATTGTTGACTATTTTTCCTTAGCTAAGTCATCCTTGAGTTTTTGCGCCAAATACTTTTTCCTTTGCCTCTCCATATACTCTTTAGGCTTCGGATAATATCTGGGAGGAGGAGCTTTATCTGCCACAGTATTGGTTCTGAAGAAGATGTTCCTTTTGGCTTCATACGTCTTATGCATCTCCCATTCATACTGGCTGTATACCTCCTTTCGATTGATTTCCCCTTGTTCCTGTAGCCAGAAGGTGTCCAAGATGATATTCTTTGAAACTGGACTCCACTTTTCATTTCTTACTTCCTCCTCACTCAGTCGAGTTCTCTTTTCAGCATGTGTCTCCTTGGAGGTCCCTTCTTGAGCTTTTCTCTTCCCCCTGGCTTTTGCTAGGGCCTCTTGGTCAAACATGCTCATCAGTTTTGCTTTATAAATTGCCCTAGCATCATCTCCACTCATGGGAACCTCTGATGCACTTACTCCCTCAGCAGCACTTACTCCCGCAGCAGCCGTAGAAGTCTCAGGAGCATGAATACCTGCAGGATTGTCAGGCAAAATGACGCCTAACGCGCCTAACGCCTGTTGGAGCATCCACCAGCAGCTCTCATAGACATATTTGTTTGACTGTTCGAAGTTTGTGATCATGATTTCTTGAAGCTCAGCCATCTTATCTATGTATTCCTTCTCCCCCTTTTTGGCTTCGACTGCGATGGAATTTGCATATGAGTGCAGCGAGTCATCAATATGCTTTGAAGTCCTGGAGAATTCAGTGACCAATGCTTGTTGATTAGCGTTAAGAGTTACCATGTTACCTTCAAACTTTTGAATGTTGTTTGCTACAATATGAGCATTCGGATTTACTACAGCAAGAGTATCGGTGTTCTTTTTCAATCCGGCCATAAGAAGTGTGACAGCTTCGCCGGCCGCGGTATACTTTTCTTCAAATTTCTTGTCCATCACGTCAAGTTTATGATTGATCTCCACCATATTCTTGAGCATGAGATTTTCAGACTTCTTAATCCTTTGCAGCATTTTATTCTGAGCTTTATCAAAGGAGGCTTTAAGTTCATTCACTATGCCCTGAATGACATGTACAGTGTGAGTGGCTAGCTCATCTCGTAATGGAAGAGCCGGAGGCACTTCTTGGCCTTGCACTTTAGCAGACGCATCTGTAGAGCTGGAGACAAGCACAGTCTCTAATGGGGGAATGCTGGCGGCCTCTGTAGATTTTTCTGACTCCCCCTCCACTCGTGCACCAATGTTTTCAGGAACGATTTCAGGTGCGTGCTTGTCAGATGGAGGTTCAATGAGATCCGGAGCCTCCAATGCTTCATTTCCCTCATTCCCGTCTTCCTCTCCGTCATCATCCATGAAATCATCTTCATCAGCAGCCTCTTCCAAACTTTTGTCAGCTATCTCCTGTACAGTAGCTTCGGCTCCTTGATCGTTCCGGTTCAGGGCCTCCTCATGCTCCAGCACAGTTTCACTTTCTTCTTGTATTTCGGCCAAAGCATCCCTGGCCACCTGGGAGATGTCAGATACTATATCAGCATGAGTGGGTAGAGTCTCCCCCTCAATTCCTGCAGTCAAAGTATCAGGAATTTCACTGGGGGTGACTGCTGGAGATACTCCCTGTTGTTCTTCCACGTCAGTCTACCCAATACGCCTCTCCCATCTGTCAAACACACTTGAGTCCATCTTCTTCAAGTAGTGTAGAGGAACACCTTTACTCATGTCAAACTTGTCTCCATTTAGCTGATTTAGATACAGACTTATGATTCGGACAAAAATCGGAGAGCTCAAGGTGTCCTTTATCTTCTCGAATAGCAACGCCCCCCAGTTGAACATTTTACGGCAGACAATTGCCACCAGGATCTTGAACATATCCGCAGAGATATGGTCATGAGATCCTGGCTTGCAGATGAGTACCTTTCCAATTATGTCAGACAGAAGCTTCCCTTCTTCATTCATATCCTTGCGCTTGATCGACCGAGTTTCTCGTGGGAGACCACAGAAAAAGAGAGTCCTGCTTTTGTCTTCTTCCTCAAGATAGTCCTCGTGCTCTGAGCTAGAGAGCTACAGGAAGCGGGTCAGCTTGCTGGCAGACATCTTGACCTTTGCCCCAGCCACCTTGCCTTTGATTAGAGAGTCGCCATTCCGGAGTCTTGCGGTAGCGAAGAACTCCAGCACCTCTTTGTCCAAGATTTTGCACGGGTGCTCCAGGACGAATGATAACCCAGCCTCTTCCATCATCAGAATGATGTTTCTGAATTCGTCAGAGGCGTGAGAGAACCCAGTTCGAACTAGCTCGCAACCAGTGACCAACCCAGCATTTGTCCTTGGAGCCATTACAGATCTAGGGAGAGAAGCCCTATTCTACGCTTAATCAAAAATCAAAAAGGAAGCGACACTAGTGATCAAGTCCAAGTAAGGGTGAGGGGGGGTTACCTAAAGGTGTAGACGGTGAGTTAGTGCGATGAAGACGAGGGACACCCGATGAGTGCACGCGGAGAAATTCCTGGAGGCAAGAATCGAAACCGGAAGAGCGTCCAAGAGCAAGGTGAGCGTCCTGCGGGAAACTTGCGGTGAGAAGCGATGAAAGGGGAAGGCGATTAGGAGAGATTCCAGCTGGAATCGGCGGGAGACCTTCGATGGAGATCGGTTCGGCGAGAGTCTTGCAGGAGTAGGCGAGTTTCCGGCGGAGGAGTCGATTCGGCGAGCTTTCCTGCGGGCTTCGGCGAGTCGACGGGTATGGGAAGAGTCGGCGGAAGAGATTTTGCGGGATTCCTGCAGAATGTGAAGAGTCGGCGGGTTTCGGAGAGTTTGCTCCTTCGGCGGGATTCGACTGATACCAGGGAGAGTTTGCTCCTTCGGCGGGATTCTAAATATATAAAGGGTCGGCAGGATTTCTGCTCATTCGACGAGTATTCTGCGGTAAGTTTCCCGTGGAAATGAAAGGTCGGCGGGATTTCTTTGTCTAAGTTGAAATCGAAAGGTTTCTTTACTAGAAATCTTCAAGTTAATAGGCATTGCAGCATTTTCGAATTCTTCTGATGCCAATTTAGAAATTATAAATATATATATATATATCTTAAAGCCAATCTATTTGGGTTTTGAACCAGCTTTTCCATACATTTCTTGATGACAATCTTCGCTAGTTTTTAGTGAGCTAATTTAAGCCTATAGATATTAGATCTCGAGTCTACCAGTGGAATTGCCGATAACTCTTTAATGATGTATATAATCTTCGTATTTACTGTGTTGACCTATCCTGAGATGTGCACACATATATGTATAAGCATAAGTATAAATGTACATATATATATATATATATATTTGTAAATGTGGATACAGTATGACTCAAGTCCTTGAACTGATCAAAAGTACCTGTGATTATGAGAGTTAACATTAAGTCTCTCTGACTATAACATACCAGGTGCTCGATGTGAGTAGGCTTATATAGATATCTCTTATGTTATTCCAGATGCATGTTCCAATTCAGTCTTGGAACACCTACTGTCTAGTTCCCATCATATTTACGGGAACCTAGACTATCCTGCAAGAGAGAATTACCTTACCTTAGGAACCCAAATCATATTGGGTCCTAGGTTCCTGTTAGCATAAGCACTTGACTGCCTTCCCCCAGAAAACCTGTCAGGAAGACTGCCTCTATCCCGTGAATGTGGGTAAGCCCTTGCCTTTGGCATAGAGGGGTTGTGCCAACAGTCGATGGCAAAGTGTCCCACTTTGCCACAGCACCAACATGGGTGAATGTTGTATCGCCGTTTCCGACCTGATCTAGTGACTGAGGTAGTCACGGTCCTAGGTCTAAACGGGATAGGGCATGATCTCCTCACAAAGTTTCCTCTTCCATCGTGACACGTGGAAGGGTGGAAGGAATGCATGTTGCGAGTGTCATAAGGCCGGGGAGGTGGTGCCTTCCTTTCAGGCATCCCCCTTCCAGAGGCCCCATGAAAAATTACACCATGACATCTAACCTCCCTATCCTGTGTCCTCGGGTGGTGAGAAATGTTCTGTGAGCTGGGACATGCAGATTCACACCGAGTTGAGGCAGTGACAGTGAATACAAAGGGCTCAGAATGAGCCTTAGGTATTCTCTCATGGGTGGCCACGACGGCCCTTGCACTATGGGTGTCTCCACATGGGGACAGATCACCCTTGCAGTGACCACGACTATTCCTGTGGTCATACCTGAAGGCATGATGAGTTGCCTTCCTGCTTGGAGTGGGGGGTCGGAAAACTGTTTCCCCATTTCTCCACGAATTGATAATCCGGGAGATCCACCCGTTTTCTTGCTTTCTCTTTATAGCATCAACTTTGGAAAAGTTTGATACTATTCGTTTCTCATTCTCTAGACTACTCTCTAGAGCTGAGATTTGAGAGTCCTTGACCTTGTTGGACGCCAATTCGAGAACCAACAAGATCTTCAGTCGAGCAATCTCTTGAGCTTGCTCCTCAGCAAGTAGGTTGCTTTTCTGAAGGGCTCTCTTCAGGGAATTAGAATCTTCTGAAGGAAAGCAGTTCCTGTCTTCAAAAAGTTCAAAAGAGATAGGGCAGGATGAAGAAGTTACCTGCTCTTCAGTGTTATTGTCATTCGAGCCAGTGACCATTGTGTCATCCTCATCAGAGCTGCTTTCCTCACTGGCCTCTTCAGTCTCTGACACGGACACTGGAGCTCTGATGCTGTCCGAAAGATCCTTGCCTTCATCTTCAGAGCTGAGGACCCCCACATAGGCTTCATCCTCTGGTTGACAGCATATTCCAGCTTTCTCTGACCCCCCCCATCAGCTCTGAGATCATCTCCCACATAGATTTAGCCGTCCTACATTTTTACAATCTAGAGCGAGAAGCTCCAGACCAGATATCCATGATAATTTGACGAATCCTCTGGTCCAATTTAGATAATGAAAGTTCCGTCTCTGACATCTCAGCAATGCACTTGGGCACTTGGATTCCAGAGTCGGAGATCTTCATAGGGATAAACGGACCCTCTTCCAGGATGAAGGATGCTCGAGGATCGATAGCATCCAAGTGATACGACACTCTCATCCTCCAGATGGGATAATAATCCCTTGTGCATGCGGGGAGTTTTAGTGGCGATATCTCATAATCCAGCTCCATGCTTCTGACACTGGTGGCAGGATCCTACTCAAGGTGTTAACCTTTTTGATGAGTAACCTCGCTCTGATACCACTTGAAAGTCCACCTAGTGTCAACTATGTTCACCTATGGGGGGGGGGGAATAGGTGACGTGCAGCGCTTTTGCGGAATTTAAATTGTACCTGTACACGAAAATAAAACAACACAGCACAACAGAGTACACATGCTATTTATAGTGGTTCCCCGACTTGGGTACATCCACTTTCCCCCTTCGACCTATCTCCCAACCAGGGACGACTCGGTCTCTTCTCCAACGAGATTGAAATCAAATCCCTGCACTATCGGAAGGAACCCTTCCACACGTAGGAGTCAACACTCCCACAAACCGGGTTGCACCCAACCCTTACAATACGGAACCAACGTTCCTTTACAACAAAAGTAAAATAGAATGTACAAGAAATACAAACTACGTGAGGAGATTACGGTGTCCCTCTTCGTTGACGACGTGATCTTGAAGTCTACAAAGAGTCCACGACCTTGGTCTCTCTTGGAGAGGATCTCCCCGGAACCGGCGGCGGCAAGATGGGCGGCGGCTAGGTTCACGGTATCGGCGGCAACAACGATGTGCGGCTGCACTTCTTTAGAGATCCAAACTTCGTAGCGAAGCTAGCTAGGTCTACCAACGGTCTCACTAGGATCAATCGTCTCGATCGATTCGGATGGGGAAGATTTTCCCGATCTACAAATCGAGAGACAAGAGATCTCCGGTTAGACACGTGAGACGCTGAGCTTAGCTAGGCTTCTCTCGCAGGAGGATCTTGGCGAAACCATAATCAACCGGCGTACAACTTATCGCGAGCGGTGGCGGCGTCAACGGAGCGGAAGCGGCGATTTAGGTCACGTTACGGCTCGCGAATTTCTTATCTTCTTCGCCTATTTTACTGTTCAAAAATACCCGTGTATTTATACACTGTCGATACTAACAATATGACCGTTGTGGGTCCCACAAGTAGAAACCCGAAATCCGGTTCAAAATAGTCCAGCGGCAGAATCCGATCCAGCAGCTTCCAGAGAAATCGCTAAGTAAAAATCGGCGAGAATTGCAGGTGATTCTCGACGAATCGGCGAGAATCAGTTAGTGATTCTCGACGATTCGTCGAGAATCACGAATGATTCTCGCCGAATCACTTTTTGATTCTCAACGAATATAACTTGGTATTCAGGATCTGCTCTGCGATGGGTTCGGCGAGAATCACTAGTGATTCTCGCCGAATCTTACTTGGCACCGTTTTGAGGCAGTCGGAAAGAGTCGGCGAGAATCACTAATGATTCTCGACGATTCGGCGAGAATCACTAGTGATTCTCGCCGAATCGGCGAGAATCACTTGGTGATTCTCGTCGAATTACACTTAGACGAATTTTCGTCTTTCCACCCAAAAGCTGCTCCTTGACCCATCCTTGCTCCTTGTCTTCTCTTGCATAAACACGGCCCTGTACTTGAAAGTAAGTGCACTCCAATAGAGAGAGTACACGTAGGCCAACACACTGATCTGCTCAACGAGGGATTACGTCGTGCAGACTCGTATATATTGACCTACTGCACCCTGACATTGGTGTGCACTTAGCGTGGAATAACTGCAAGTACAACTTGAGAGGTTTCATCAAAAACATTGTGAATTCATCTTAGCTTGACAGGTGGCTTCCTCAAATCCAGGTGATTGTGGATACAATACCCAACAAGAAGAATGGACATAAGGATAATCTCTAGATGGGATAGGGTCCTCACAAAGGACATGCCTGATGAAGAGAGGCAAGAGATTGCTGAAAAATCTCCTGCACAAGACATTACAGATGGTGCTCAGGTGCAGCGGAGCCTCATCTTGAGGAAGAGCCAACACACTTGGACAGTTAAATGGCTACTCAAACTATACTTGAGGTAATCCATGAAGTTAATCAAACAAATTTCAATAATGAGGATGAAATACTAACTATGCCCTTGGTTGATGTTGACCAGACAACTCACCTCAACACTCAAGCACAAGATGTTATCATGGAGGATACATCTTGTAACACCCTCTATCCATCGCATAGCATATAGCAGTAGGTCCGGTCGGGGCCCGACGCCATATACCACAGACAGACCGGGTGGTTACTCATGGAAACCATCCAACCAATCTTAATGTCCTACACAGAGCATTCTAGCGGAAGCAGTTTAATAAGTTGAAATAAAGAACCCAACACACAAGCATGAATGTCAACTAATACCAAATACGAATGTTGTACAAACACACGTACATGCCTTAAGGCCTTACAATATTGTTTACTTGATATTACATGTTTTACAAACCACGGCACGCAGGTCGGCCATACATGAATAAATACAGTAAACACTCGAATTTGGCCTTCGAGGGCCGGCTTCACAATTGGGGCTTTAGCCCGCTATTGACCGCTTGGTCCAGCAGCACCTGCAAGCAACAAAACCACCACACGGTGGCAAAATAAAGGCAACTGTCAGCAATGCTGACCAAATTATAACGATCCCGCCCCCAACTCGGGGTGGCGATGCTCCTTCCCTGCATTCCATTAGCATAAGAGAGCTATATAACGATATTCATCACATCACAGGCGTAGGCTCACACGGCCACACACCGCGTACACTCAGGGCACATTCTCGGTGAACACAGTCTAAGTCTGTCGACTCACCACCATCCCTTTGGATGGCCAAACAATGAGCAATTTGTCTTCCCATCATGGGTCATGGTAATTAAAACCATAGACCGCCGAAGACCTGTTGAAATTTGTGAAGTGGAAGTAGGTGACGGGTTAGGCCGGGTGGCCTGGGGCGGACAGGTTTGGCGGACTAGGCGGACTGGGCGGACTGAGGTGTGCGGCCTGGTGGTAGGTCTAGTGGGAAGCCGACTGTCTTCTGAGCGGCTTGTTGCATGGAGTCCGCAGACTATGCGGCCTGGATTCTGCGGATAGGGTGTTTGCTGATTGGCTTTGCCAAGGAGCGGCCTGAGTGGATGAAGGTTGCGGACTGATGCATAGCTCAGTGGCCGCGGGTGCAAGCTTGTGCTGATAGGCGGTTTGGCTCGTGTCCGCGGGTAGCTTGCGGACTGAAGTGTCCGCGGTGTGGGCTGTTGCAGACTGGACTTGGAGCTTGGCTGAGGCCTTGTCGAGCTCTGGTGGCACAGTAGGCGATTTGCTTTGGAGGTCGATTGGCGGACTGGTGTTGGAGTCCGGGGTTGGCTGCTGCGTTGGACAGAAGTGCGAGGAGCTGGCGGACTGATGGCTTTCTGTGCTAGGGTGTTTGGCGGACGGGAAATTGAGTCCGCCATGCTCGCATTGGCCCTTGATGGTTTTGGACTTGGTCACACTTTGTGCCAAGACCATGGTGTCCGCGGTATCCGCCAAGTCCGCTGTGACCGGGCGGACTATTGTTGTCTTCCTTTGGTCGTGGACTTGTGGCGGATTGAGGTGTGAGTCTTGCGGACTGCCTCGGGTTGGTGCGGACTGCCATTGAAGGGGGTTGCTGTCTTGCAGTGGTTGGAGCTTTGAGGGCTGATGTCTTTTCCGCATAGCTTGGGCGGACTGGAGAGGGTTCGCCAATGGTTGCCTTGCTCCTGGCGGTTTTCCTTGGTATCCGGCTAAGTCCATGCGGACTCGGCGGACGGTGTTTTTGCTATCGCGCGGGCTGGGGTGGTGTCGCTATCTCTTGGGCGGTGACCACACTCCTCACCTTGCCTATAAATAGGACCCCCTGGCATAACCTAAATAACTAGAGTGAACAGTAAGTTGGGGTGTGCAAGGAGCTGCAGTCTGTGTTTGTCAGTCCGCGCGGATTGTTTCAGGCTGACGGTTTGCTGTGTGCAGGTCGCGCGGATAGCTTCAAGGAGTCAGGAGTTTGGCTGTGACTTCGGTCAAGTGCTTGGAAGTGTGCGGTCTCTGCGGACTCAGCAGGAGGTCGCTCTGCGGCTTGTCAGTTCTGTTTCATCTTTGCCAGCTTCAATAACCTGTCCGCCGGCTTCAGGCGGGTAGGGGTGTTCCTCAGTTCAGGTTCAGCAGGAGGCGAATAACGGTGTGTCCGTGCGGCCTCGCAGCTTCGGCGGACTCCGTGTCTATTCAGCGGATTGCAGCATAGCTTGGGCGAGCTCAGCGGACTCGGCGACCTCGGCGACCTCGCGGTCTCGGCGGACTCCGGTGCTGTCCTCCCGGCTTGTTTTTGGTGCTTTCTATTTTCAGCTGTTATACTAGCGAAATCATGTCTCGCTATGTATGCCTCGCATTGTAAAGAAGTAAATGTATAAAAGACCTGCTTGTGCTTCCATTGTTTGTTGGGATTTACCTTTGTACCTCTAGTCCTTGGTTTCCGCTGGTTCAACGTGCGAACTGGGTAGTTCCGAAGATATTAATTTGGTGTTTGGGCTATCTTGCTGACCACGTTAAGAAATTTTAACATGGTATCAGAGGGAGGTTTCTGAGGTTCAGTTGCGTGAGCGGAAGTCAGCCAGTGTTGTTACTCAGTGATTGAGTGGTGATCAACCTGTGTTGTTGCTCGGAGCTGCTGATAGGTTGCCAACAGGTGTTGCAATGGAAGGTAGTTTTGCAAGAGGTCTGGGCATTGAACTCTTAACGCCGACGAACTTTAAGAAGTGGAAGTCGTGCATGAAGAGTTATCTTCTTGGCGAGGAGCTGTGGGAACTCGTCGGTGGAGACGACAGGCAGGAAGTCACTGCTGCTTTCGGTACTGCTGAGTAGGTTAGGCTCTGGATAAGAACAAATGCTAAGGCGGAGTTCATTCTGAAGAGAGCCGTGTCTCCGGAACTGTTTGATCACATCATTGGATGTGAGTCGGCTGCTGATATTTGGACAACCATTGATGAGTTGTTCAATAGGAAGAATGTGGCGCGGCTTCAGTTCCTGGAGAATGAGTTGGCCAGGGCAACTCTGGGAGACCTTTCCATCTCCAAGTACTTCTTAAAGATGAAGAGCTTGTGTGCTGAGCTGTCGGCACTGGATCCTGATGAGCCTATCTCTGAGGCAAAGATGAAAAGGCACATCGTCCGTGGCTTGCGGAAGGAGTATGTGGCCTTTGTTACATCTGTTCAAGGGTGGGCTACTCAGCCGTCGTTGCTGGAGCTTTAGAATCTGCTTGCCTCGCAGGAGAGCTTAGCAAGGCAGATGGCTGGAGTGAACCTGAATCAGGAAGGCAGCGAAGCTCTCTTCTCAGGCAAGAAGAAAGGATGGGAAGGGAAGAAGAAGAAGAAGGTGCAGGCCGCTGTTGAGAAGGAGACTTCAACTTCATATCCGCCGGAGAGGAGCAATGCTCCTAAGGACTGGAAGAAGAATCTGAAGTTCTACCGGTGTCATCAGCGAGGGCACTTCAAGCGGGACTACAAGGTCAAACTTCAGCCTGGGCATGCTGCGGGAAAGGAGGAAGCTTGCTCGAGAAGTGAAGAAGCAGAATGGGGCGGAGCTTTCATGACGGGCACTTGTGTCCGGGCCTTGTCTGCTGAGGACTTCAACAGCGAGTGGATCGTGGACTCCGGGTGTGGTCATCACCTCACCGGAGACAAATCGAAGTTCACCTCCATGCAGGCTTACTCAGGTAATTAATCTATTATCACTGCTGATAATACTGTTAATGCAGTAGAGAAAGAGGGGGTCGTGTCATTGGGTAGTGATCAGGGGCCACTCACGTTAAGGAGTGTGTATCACGTGTCGGGCATGAAGAAGAACCTCTTCTCGGTGACCAATGCGGTGGACGCTAGGTATCACGTTCTGTTTGGGCCAACAGACGTGAGGTTCCTTCGCAACGTATCAGCGGTAAAGGCTGATGTTGCTCATGTTGGGAGGAGGGTGAAGAACTTATTTGTTCTTTCCACCAGTGCTTATGTTGATAGAATGAGGGCCAATGATAGCGCTGCTATCTGGCATGAGAGGCTGGGGCATGTTGGCATGGACAAGCTGAAGGCAATGGCGAGTAGAAGTTTGGTGAGGGGGTTGCCGAAGTTATCTTCCTTTGGTGATGGGCATGTTTGTGCTGGCTGTCAATACGGTAAGGCACATCGCCTTCCGTTTGATAAATCACAAACAAGGAGCAAGAAGCCACTGGAGTGTATTCATGGCGACCTGATGGGACCAACGGTTACTGCCAGCCTTGGTGGAAGCAGATATATGCTTGTCTTGGTTGATGACTACTCAAGGTATACTTGGGTGTACTTCTTAAAGGAGAAGTCGGAAGCCTTCCGTTTGTTTGTGGAGTTTAAGGAGTTGGTAGAAGGCCGGCTTGACTTGCGGATTAAGAAGCTTAGAACTGATAACGGGGGGAGTTTGTCTCCTCCGAGTTTTCTAACTTCTGCAGGAAGCACGGGATCCAACGGGAGCTTACTTGTGCTCACACTCCACAACAAAATGGGGTAGCGGAGCGGAAGATCCGTCATTTGACGGAAACCTGCAAATGCTGGCTTCATGCGAAAGATATCCCAAGGTCCTTTTGGGCGGAGGGAATGTCTTGTGCTGCTTATGTTATCAACCGGATGCCACTCAGCCCTATCAACATGAAGACTCCTATTGAGTTGTTGCTGAAGGAGAAGCCGAGTGTTGGACACCTTCGGGTGTTCGGTTCAACTTGCTACGTGCATGTCTCGGATGCTTCACGGACAAAGCTGAATGCGAAGGCAAGGAAACTTGTCTTTGTTGGCTATGATGAGCGGAAGAAGGGATGGAAGTGCATGGACCCTGTGACGAAGAAGTTCGTGGTGTCAAGAGACGTTGTCTTTGACGAGCTGACGTCATATGGAGGTGGCTCGGTGGAGCTAACCGGAAGTAGCAAGGTTGATGAAGCACCGATGGAGGCTGCTGAAGGCTTGGAAGAGGAGCTTGTTGTTTCACCAGCAGCTCCTGTTGCTTCGAACTCCGAGGCTGAGCCTTCTGGCTCAGGAAGCAGGGGGAGCACTGCTCAATGCTTTCCCCAGGTAGGAGTGGAGCCCGAAGAAGCAACGGAAGCCGTGAGCAAGGAGCCATGTCTTCGGAGATCGAAGAGGGTGGTTAAGCCACCGGCTCGGTACTGTGATGGGAATGCAGTGAGCTTTGTCTCCTGCTTCTTTGCAGGTCCTCTGGATGAGCGAGAGCCTGCAAACTTCAACGAGGCCACTGGAGTAAAGGAGTGGGATGATGCCATGAATGAAGAGATTGATGCTCTGAAGAAGAATGAAACCTGGGACCTTGTGCCCAAGGTTGATGGCGTTACTCCGGTTACTTGCAAGTGGGTGTATAAGTTGAAGAAGAAGGCTGATGGGAGCATTGATCGGTTCAAGGCTCGTCTGGTCGCTAGAGGATTCTCACAGCAGTATGGAGAAGACTATGAGGAGACATTCAGTCCAGTTGCGAAGATGACTTCTGTAAGAGTGGTGATCGTCTTGGCTGCTAGCAAGGGATGGAGGTTGTGGCAACTCGATGTGAAGAATGCCTTTCTTTATGGAGAGATTGACAAGGACATCTTGATGGATCAGCCGCTTGGTTTTGTCTCTGAGAAGCATCCGGACTATGTCTGCAAACTCAGGAAGGCTCTCTATGGGATGAAGCAAGCTCCTAGTGCGTGGTATGGGAAGATTGCAGAGTACTTGCAATTCTGTGGATACCTTGATTCTAACTCAGATTCAAGCTTGTTCGTCAAGAAGAAGGGAGAGCTACGAGTCTTGGTCCTGCTGTATGTGGATGACATGATCATCACAGGGAACTCGGAGGGGGAAGTCGCAAGGCTCAGGGCTAAGCTTGTTATACGCTTCGAGATGAAAGACTTGGGAGAGTTGAATCACTTTCTTGGTCTGGAAGTGGAGAGGAAGGAGTGCGGGGTTCTCATTAGCCATAAAGGAAATGCTGATCGCATTGTGAAGCGGTTCGGCATGGGCGAAGGGAAGAAGTGCTCTACTCCACTGGAATCTGGGCTGAAGCTTCGACGAGATGAGGGAAGTGTTATTCATGATCCCTTGGTGTTCAGGGCTCTTGTTGGGAGCTTGATTTATCTGACGATTACAAGGCCGGATATCGCTTATGTTGTTGGCCGAGTAAGTCGGTATATGGCTGAACCAAGGCAATCTCATCTAGTGGCGGCGAAGGGAATTCTGAAGTATGTCAAGGCTTCTTCTGACATGGGACTCCTCTATAGAAGGGACGCGGAGGTTGCGTTGCTCGGGTACACGAATGCTGACTATGGCGGTGATTCGGATGATCGAAGGTCTACTTCAGGTTATGTGTTCACTTGCGGTTCAGCTAGAATCTCGTGGTGTAGCAAGAAGCAGGACTCGGTGTCGGTTTCAACCACGGAGGCGGAGTATAAGGCTTCGGCCTTGGCTGCTCGGGAAGCCGTTTGGTTGAGGAGGCTTATAGAGGATGTTCATGAAGAAGTGCAAGGGCCTACTTTACTCCGGGGTGACAATGAGAGTGCTCTCAAACTGGTTAACAATCCAGTGTGTCACGCTAGGACCAAGCATATAGAGATTGATCACCACTTCATCAGGGAGAAGGTGTTGGAGGGGTCTCTGCTGGTCGGGCATGTTCGGAGTGAAGATAATCTTGGTGACATCTTCACGAAGCCACAGTCGAAGGGGCCCTTTGAACGCTTGCGCAGCTTGCTGGGCTTGGTCACCACTTCCCACTTCAAGGGGGAGTGTTGAAATTTGTGAAGTGGAAGTGGGTGACGGGTCAGGCCGGGCGGCCTGGGGCGGACAGGTTTGGCAGACTAGGCGGACTGGGCGGACTGAGGTGTGCGGCCTGGTAGTAGGTCTAGTGGGAAGCCGACTGTCTTCTGAGCGGCTTGTTGCATGGAGTCCGCGGACTATGCGGCCTGGATTCTGCGGATAGGGTGTTTGCTGATTGGCTTTGCCAAGGAGCGGCCTGAGCGGATGAAGGTTGCGGACTGATGCATAGCTCAGTGGCCGCGGGTGCAAGCTTGTGCTGATAGGCGGTTTGGCTCGTGTCCGCGGGTAGCTTGCGGACTGAAGTGTCCGCGGTGTAGGATGTTGCGGACTGGGCTTGGAGCTTGGCTGAGGCCTTGTCGAGCTCTGGTGGCACAACAGGCGATTTGCTGTGGAGGTCGATTGGCGGACTGGTGTTGGAGTCCGGGGTTGGCTGCTGTGTTGGACAGAAGTGCGAGGAGCTGGCGGACTGATGGCGGTCTGTGCTAGGGTGTTTGGCGGACGGGAAATTGAGTCCGCCATGCTCGCATTGGCCCTTGATGGTTTTGGACTTGGTCACACTTTGTGCCAAGACCATGGTGTCCGCGGTATCCGCCAAGTCCGCTGTGACCGGGCGGACTATTGCTGTCTTCCTTTGGTCGTGGACTTGTGGCAGATTGAGGTGTGAGTCTTGCGGACTGCCTCGGGTTGGTGCGGACTGCCATTGAAGGGGGTTGCTGTCTTGTAGTGGTTGGAGCTTTGCGGGCTGATGCCTTGTCCGCATAGCTTGGGCGGACTGGAGAGGGTTCGCCAATGGTTGCCTTGCTCCTGGCTGTTTTCCTTGGTATCCGACTAAGTCCATGCGGACTCGGCGGACGGTGTTTTTGCTATCGCGCGGGCTGGGGTGGTGTCGCTATCTCTTGGGCGGTGACCACACTCCTCACCTTGCCTATAAAAAGGACCCCCTGGCATAACCTAAATAACTAGAGTGAACAGTAAGTTGGGGTGTGTAAGGAGCTGCGGTCTGTGTTTGTCAGTCCGCGCGGATTGTTTCAGGCTGACGGTTTGCTGTGTGCAGGTCGCGCGGATAGCTTCAAGGAGCCAGGAGTTTGGCTGTGACTTCGGTCAAGTGCTTGGAAGTGTGCGGTCTCTGCGGACTCAGCAGGAGGTCGCTCTGCGGCTTGTCAGTTCTGTTTCATCTTTGCCAGCTTCAATAACCTGTCCGCCGGCTTCAGGCGGGTAGGGTTGTTCCTCAGTTCAGGTTCAACAGGAGGCGAATAACGGTGTGTCTGCGTGGCCTCGCGGCTTCGGCGGACTCCGTGTCTATTCGGCAGATTGCAGCATAGCTTGGGAGAGCTCAGCGAACTCGGTGACCTCGGCGACCTCGCGGTATCGGCGGACTCCAGTGCTGTCCGCCCGGCTTGTTTTTGGTGCTTTCTATTTTCAGCTGTTATACTAGCGAAATCATGTCTCGCTATGTATGCCTCGCATTGTAAAGAAGTAAATGTATAAAAGACCTGCTTGTGCTTCCATTGTTTGTTGGGATTTACCTTTGTACCTCTAGTCCTTGGTTTCCGCTGGTTCAACGTGCGAACTGGGTAGTTCCGAAGATATTAATTTGGTGTTTGGGCTATCTTGCTGACCACGTTGAGAAAATTTAACAAGACCCTCATCTATGCCAACGGCAAGTGCCACGTAACTTTAGGTCTCTTTAAACCGAACGACATAGAACGGGTACAGTTCCATCTGACCCGTGCTCACATCGCAATGGTAATTTAAACCATAAGCGCAGGTCAAACTTCTCCCGAGTCCCGTTTCCATCACAATTCACATAACCCGGTTATGTTCAAGTTGGCTCTCAGGCCACCAAGTTGGCAAGATCACGCATCCGCCCAGTTTTCTGGGTGCACCTTTGGGTTAATCCCCAAGGCTCCCTGTTGCAATCTACTGTGTAGAAAACCCCAAAAACAACCAATAGCACGGAGTCTTCTCCGACATTATGCAATGCAACATCACCGATCCAGACCAACATGTCCGGATAGGCTTCACACATCATGCCTATGTCCGTTCTCGCTTACGGACTCTACACAATGGGGACTTTACATATCGACCCGAAGGAACGCCTCCAACTCACCGCAAACTCGCGAGAGCGGGCTTCCTATGCAAAGAAGGAGAGCTTCACATGATCAAGAAGAGAATAGTTACCCGGGTGTTCTTCTTTGTCGCCATGGAAAAGTAAGCGGATGAAAAGCACCGCACACTCTTTGCCTCCATGGATCCGGAGTCGGCTCGCGATTTAGAGCTTCGAAGCTCCTCCAATGGCCGGATCTAGCTTCTTCTTCCTTCCTTGGCTCTCCTCTCTCTCTAAACTTTAGAAAGATAACCACACAAGTAAAAGTGAGGGTTTCAAAGGTCCAATCACGGGTATATCCCATCAGGAACAACCCACAGCCGTTGGATCATAAATTTAAGAAACGAACGGCTTGATTCGGGCCTAAAATGTACAATCTGGATCGAACACGGCCTGGCACACGCCCGTGTCCAGGGCCGTGTGCCTCATTCGTCGTCAAAATCGACGCGCCTGGAACAACACACGGGCATCGAACATGCCCATGTTCGACCTGACACGCCTGTATTCCACCTGACATGGCCGTGTGGCCGGCCGTGTACCCCCATCGATTTATCCTGAAAACAACCCGAGAACTACATGGGTTCTAGGACACGCCCGTATCCTAACCCGTGTCCACTCGAACACGCCTGGGCTCCAGGCCGTGTACATGGTCTCGACACTCGACACTTCGTCGAGCGAAGTTCGTCGACCTCAAGACATGGCCTTGACACGCCCGTGTCCTAGGCCGTGTGCCTTGTGTCGACACATCGTTGAGCAAAATTCGTTGACTCCACGGGACGAGTGTCGACACGGGTCGACACGCCCTGCGATACGCCCGTGTCGCAGGCCGTGTGCCATATCTAGACACTTCGTCGAGCGCAAAAAATGTCGACTTCGCGGGCTGAGTGTCGACACGGGTCGACACGCCCTGCGACACGCCCGTGTCGCAGGCCGTGTGCCATGTCTCGACACAACGTCGAGCGAGATTTGTCGACCTCTCGACCAACTCGATGACACAAGCCTGACACGCCCTGGGACATGCTCCTGTCCCAGGCCGTGTGCCTCCTGCCAGAACGCAAAACTGGCCCAAAACGTCACCCGTCGCTCTTTTGAGTTTCGAGGCATTACAACTCTCCCCCTCTTAAAAGAATTTCGTCCACGAAATTATATAAAGGAAAGACATGTACAAAACCAAAATTTGTACCTGAGCGGAACAACTCCGGATACTCGTGAAGCATAGTCTGCTCTCGTTCCCAAGAGAGCTTCTCACGACCACAATTGTCCCGTCGGACCTTGACCATACTGAACTCTTTATTGCGTAGCCTCTTGACCTCCGAGTCCTCAATCCGCACGGGCTTGACCTTTGTCGTCAGCCCACTATCCACCGGCACTTAATCAACCGCGATCACTTGCGAAGGCTCTTGCACCGCCTTCCGAAGCACCGAAATATGGAATACATCATGTAAACCACTAAGCTCCGCTGAAAGCTTCAACGGATAGGCTGCTTCACCAACTCGCTCCAGAACCTCAAACGGCCCAAGGTACCTCGGGCTTAGCTTTTTCAATCGCCGCACCCGCAAGACACCCTTGAACGGCTTGATCTTTAAGTACACATAGTCGCCCACAGCGAACTCCATGTTCCTGTGCTTGGCATTATAGTACTTCGCTTTACGGTCCTGAGCGATAAGCAACCTCTCGCGAATGGTTCTCACCAAAGAAGTAGCATCCTCCACTTCCAATCGCTTATACAACTTTGACTCACCCGTTTCTAACGAAGACAACGGCGTGCGACATTTTCTACCATATAGGGACTCGAAGGGCGCCATTTGAATACTCGCTTGGTAGCTGTTGTTGTATGCGAACTCCACCAAATAAAGGTGGTCTTCCCATTGCTTCCCAAAATCCAAGACACACATGCGAAGCATGTCTTCCATAGTTCTATTGACCCTCTCGGTCTGCCCATCTGTTTGCGGATGGAAGTCTGTGCTGAATTTCAGCTTTGTTCCCAACATTTGCTGCACAAGCCTCCAATCATTGGACGTGAACCGCCCATATTGGTCACTCACGATGCTGCGGGGCACACCGTGAAGTCGTACTATATTATCCACATATAGTTTTGCCAAATTCTCCACCGGATCATCCTTCCTATGCGGAATGAAATGCGACACCTTCGTTAACCGATCTACGACCACCTAAATTGCGTCGTTCCGCTTTTGCGACCTTGGCAAACCATGCACAAAGTCCATAGAGATGTCGAATTTCCACTCCGGAATAGACAAGGACTTAATAAATCCTCCCGACTTTTGGCATTCCGCCTTCACCAAGGCGCAAGTTTGCCACTTCGCTACGTAGAGCGCCACATCTTTCTTCAAACCTGGCCACCAAAACAGTTTCTTCACATCGTGGTACATCTTTGTGCTCCTCGGGTGAATCGAGTACTTGGTATAGTGTGCCTCGTACAACAATTCCACCCACAACTTGCACACACTTGGGACGCATAGACGACCGTCTTTCCAAAGCAATCCGTCCTCCACAACGAATTGGGAATTTGACCCATCCAGAGCCTCTACCATGAACTGCTTCATATGGACATCCATATCCAAGGCCTGCCAAATCTGATCAGCCAGGTCATATTGGACTTCAGTACAATTCAGAACTGCTTCATCACTTGATTGCCTATCCACACAAACAATCTCCAACGCCTCCAACTCCCGCACCAACCGCTCATCAAGCACCGATAGCCAATTGGCTTGAGCTGGGGTTCGGCGACTCAACGCGTCCGCAACCGCATTACCTTTACCCGGCACGTAGTGGATCTTGAATGTATAGTCCCCCAGGAAGTCCATCCATCTACGCTGCCGTATATTCAGATCCTTCTGATCAATCAGATACTTCAGGCTCTTATGATCGGTGTAGATATCAATCTTCACACCGTACAAATAGTGTCTCCACAGCTTCAAGGCAAAAATCACGGCCGCTAACTCCAAGTCATGGACCGGATAGTTCCTTTCATGCACTTTTAGCTGTCTCGAGCCATAAGCTATTACACTTCCGTGTTGTAGTAGCACGCAACCCAAACCGCTGCCCGAAGCATCACTGTAATTCTCATAGCCTTCGGTCCCAATCGGCGAACTCAGCATAGGCGCTGTGGTCAACCGACACTTCAACTCCTCAAAAGCTCGCGCGCACTCCGGCGTCCAAATGAACTTCTGCTCATTCCTCGTCAAAGTAGTGAGAGGTAACGCTATCCGCGAGAAGCTGTCTATGATGCGCCTATAATAGCCGGCAATCCCCAGAATGCTCCGGACTTCCGCTACCGTAGAAAGCTCAGGCCACTCCCGTATCGCAACAATCTTCGTCGGATCCACATCAATACCCTCTCCACTCACTATTTGACCGAGTAACGCCACTGAGGATAACCAAAACTCGCACTTCGAGAACTTGGCATACAACTGATTCCTCCTTAGCGTCTCCAAAACCAAATGAAGATGCTTGAAGTGATCTTCCTCACTTTGCGAGTACACCAAAATATCATCGATGAAGACGATCACAAAATGGTCCAAGTACTCCCGGAAGGTCCTGTTCATCAGATCCATGAACACTGACGGTGCATTAGTCAGCCCAAACGGCATGACCGTAAACTCATAATGCCCGTATCTCGTACTGAACGCTGTCTTCGGGATATCACTCTCCCTTATTCGCAGCTAATAGTACCCGGACTTTAGATCCAACTTCGAGTACACCGTCGACCCGACCAACTGATCAAAAAGATCATCGATCCAGGGGATCGGTTACTTGTTCTTCTCCGTCAACTTGTTGAGCTCCCGATAATCAATACATAGCCTCAAGCTTCCGTACTTCTTCTTAACAAAGAGGACCGGCGCGCTCCAAGGTGAAGAACTTGGGCGTACCTACCCTTGCTCCAACAACACTTGCAGTTGAACCTCCAGCTCCGCCATTTCTTTAGGCGCTAGCCGATAAGGAGATCGTGACATAGGTTTTGCACCTGGCACTAGCTCAATCGTGAAGTCTATCACCCACTGAGGCGGGGCTCCAGGAAGATCTTTAGGGAACACATTAGGGTACTCCGATACTACTGAAATATTATCCAACGCGGGCTTCGGCTTTGCAACCTCCATTAGTGTAAAGAATAGTTCTGCACCGGAACGAAACGCCTTCACCACCTGAAGAGCAGACATCAATGTCTTGCTCGACCCCTTTAAGCCCGTAAAAGTCATCTCACGACTATCTCCCAACTTCAATTCCTTGCGACCGCAGTCAATATAGGCCTGCTGCTCCGAGAGCCAGTACATGCCAAATATGACGTCGAACTCCACCAACGGAAGTAACGACGCTTGCAGATCGAACTCCTGATTCCCAATGCGAATTTTCACACCGCAGATCCTATCCGCTTGCATCGAACACCCATTGGGAAACAACACATCCAACCTATCCTTCGCCATCGAAGAAGGGACTCCGATGCGTGATATAAATCCTTCAGACAAGAAGGAGTGTGAAACTCCCGTATCGAAAAGTGCTCTAGCCGGATTTTCACAAATCAAAACAAATCCTAAATAAGCAGTGGTAAGGTAATATGTGCATAACAAGTATTTAAAGAAATTAACTTGCTATAAATTAAACCGTACCTGTCACCACATCCTCCTGTTTGATGGCCTCCTGTTGGCCAAGATTATACACCCTTGGTTGGGCTGGAGCATAATGGGATGTGGTTGACTCCACCGCCTTGCCCTTCTCTTCATAAGTCGCTCCCGGCTTTCTCTCGGACTTAGGACGTCCACTCCAACAGTCACGGGCAAAATTCCCCGGCTTCACGCAAGTAAAGCATGCACCCGGGGTCCGACCCATTGTAGCCCCAGAAGCACCAGAAGGAGCTGGACCCGAAGTCCTATGCTTCTTGAAGAACCATTGATAGCCAGACTCTGATGTAGTCAGCACTTTGAACCCAGACTTCCTGTCACCCAAGCTTTTCTTTGCTTGTACATTCTTCATGTCCTTCTTCAAGGACCGGGCCGTGTTGACCAAGGTTAAGAAACCCTGCGTCATCGGACCCGAGAGTAGTAGCCTCAACTCATCTCTCAACCCTTCGTAGAATCGATTCGTCTTGCGCTCCTCATCCGCTATGGTAGAGCTAGCATATCGACTCAAACGAGTAAACACGTGGAGATATTCATCCACGCTCTTCTCACCCTGAACCAACATCAGGAACTCGTTCTCCAATGCTATCTTCTGCGCCGAAGGGAGGTATCTAGCCAAGAACAATCTCGAGAACTCCTCCATCGAGACATCAACAAGTTGCCTACCTCTCAATAAGTGCAGCTCCAATCCTTCCCACCACATTCTTGCTAAACTGTCCAGAAGGAACGTAGCGATGGTGGTCATTTGCCACTCCTCCATCTCCGTTGCTGTCATGACTCTCTTCACCCTGGAGAGCCAGTCTTCAGCTTGAGATGGGGTTCCCAACCCCGAGAATACAGGATGATTAAAGCTCATAATATGCTTAAGCTGTCTCTCGGTTGACCTCCTTGGCACCACCGGTTCCTCTACCACCTGTTCCACTCTCCTCGGCTCAGCCGCTTGCAGCGGTACCTGCTCCATCATAGGAGCGGGCTGCTGCGTTTGCGTTGCAGGCTACGCATTAATCATGGCCAACACTGCTTCAGCCACCAATCTTATGGTCTCCGCCGATAGAGGTGTTGCAGGAGCTTCATTAGGTGCACTGCTAGCCTCAGAAACTCGATGTTCCGACGGCACAGCACCATTTCTGGTCACCTATAGTGGTACAAAACACCGTTAAGCGACCAAATAAAATTGCAAATAGCAATTATAAGAACACACAAGTTCCCCAAACATGTGTATTTTCATTCCTAAGTGGACATTCATGTGTTCTTTTACTGTTATAACGATGACGCACTCACATGTGCTCACCACCCCTTAAAAAGAATTCGCCCACGAATTCATCTTAAGCCCGACCAAAACCAGTAGTCTGACACCAAATTGTAACACTCACTATCCATCGCATAACATATAGTAGTAGGTCCGGCCGGGGCCCGACGCCATATACCACAGACAGACCAGGTGGTTACTCATGGAAACAATCCAACCAATCTTAACGTCCTACACAGAGCATTCTAGCCGAAGAAGTTTAATAAGTTGCAATAAATAACCCAGCACTCAAGCATGAATGTCCACTAATACCAAATAGGAATGTCGTACAAATACACGTTGTTGAAGCCAAATATGACCTCAACTGAAGTTCGAAGAAAAAGGGGTGCAGCCAAAACCTACTTCTCTCAAGTCTTACCCCTTGACTGGATTCTAAGGACCTAAGACTGACCCAAAAGCCTCAGCAGGGAGGTCCCACCTCACACCCGGAAGATCTCTGAGAGCTTCCCCTCCAAAGCCAAAGCTAGGCCAGGAGCTCCTCAGAAAGCACTAGAATTCCGGAGACAGTGATAGCTTGCTTTCTAAGGAACCCTTATGGGTCTATTTATAGCATTTTGCTGTCCTGAATTTACTGAAAAGCCCCTGATTGGTCTGCCAATAGCCAAAACCCGCTGTTTTTCTGAGGGTACTGAAGTAATTTCTCCTGAGGGCAATTAGGACATTCTTCCAAAGACCCTGGGCCCCACTCGGCGAGAGCTGATGCCGAGACCTTTCGGCCCTGGGCGTGGCGCGAACGTTCTCGCCCCAAGCGAGAACTCTCGGGATTGAGGCTTGGTTTGGGCGAGAGCGCTTCCGCGCAGCCCGCGCTTGGCGCTCTCGGCCCACGGTTTCTCTCTTATAGCATCCGGCGAGAGCGTTTCCGCCTTCTGTGGGCGAGATCCTCCTTAGGGCGGGACCACTTTGGCTAACCCTCCTGTGACCATTGTGCCTCCTTGTCTGGCTCAGCGAATATGGGGTTGTACACAATCCCCGCTCTTTTTGAGCTAGCGCCGCGCTCGAAAAGACATGTTCAACCCAAAATATTCGTTGAGCACGTGTCAACGTCAGGGAATCTTTCGGTGGGCCGTACGACGCCTATAAATATGAGTGCCGATAGACGGTCATAACACTTCCCTCGATCCGTCATTCTCCTTCTGAGCTCTCGCCCTCTCTCGCTATGCCTTCCAAGCGTGCCGATAAACCTCTTCCGCAGGATCTGCAGGACCGCATCAACGCGGCGCAGGCGCGAGCTAGGGCTAACAGTGCCCTTGTCGCCCCATGGCTAGCGAGACAGTTGTCAGTTGTTGAGCCTTCTCTGCCTAAGAAGAAGAAGAAGAAGAAGGCGAAGGTGGTTTAGCGGGACCTATCCCGCGAGAACAGGAGCCCGCCCACCCCGACCCCTAGTTGCGCGGACGGCATCTCGCCGCGGAAGGTAAGCTTGATATACCAATTAACAACCAGTTGCTCAATTGTTGAACTTAATACCTCTCGCAGGAGACGGTTCCTGACGCTGCCGCGTCCCCGCGAGAACGTTCGGATCCACCCTCTAGCCATCACGATGATCATCCACAGGTTCCCGAGGCGCCTCCTCCGCCAGACCCGAACACCGCTGGTAAAGGTTCCCTTCTTGGCTTCGCCTGGTATTTCCAAACGCTGACCTGATTTCTCGCAGCGTTGGTTTCTGCACCTTCGGATCTCGCCACCCAGGATGGTGGGGCGAGAACTGCAAATCAGCCTGCCCATGTGGTTGACTCCTCCCTATCGGCGAGAGGAAAAAGTGCCGAGATCCCTGTGCCACCGCTAGACGTTAGTCCTCCAGCGGCTGAGGAGACCCGCTCCCCCGCTCTCGATCAGGCCGGGATCACCATCCGCAAAGTTTACCCCCCCCCCCCCCCGGCAAAGGAAAGCCAATTCACCTCCTCTTTGGAGCTGGGGGGGGGGGGGGGGGGCTGGGCCTTCTCGCCTGCCGTCGACCGGGGGGCCTCGTCACTCTGAAGGTATATGGAAATTTTATCGCTGCTATTCTTCAGCTTCCGCTAAAATGGGGCTTCTTTCGACAGGGGACATGGACTCGCGGCCTGGCGCTGAGGTAGAAGAAGAAGAAGAAAGAGAGGGAGAAGACGGCGAGAGCTCTCCCTTCCCTTCATCTGACGAGATGGAGGAGATCCTGACCGGTGCCGGGAGCGCGAAAAGACGAGGGAAGAAGGTTGTCGCCATTCTATCGAAACTCATCCGGCGAGAACGGGTCCGCGACCTTGCGGCCCGAGAGTTTCGCTAGTCAGTGGAGAAGAGGCTGGAGTCCTTGGAGCGAGACTTCCTTCTAGGCGAGATGGACCGGCCCGGGGGAGCTACCGCTGGGTCTTCACCTGAGAGATGCATCGAGAGAATCCGGGATCTGTCTCGCCGGGTTGACCTGGGATGCAGCGTTCTGTCATCCTACTTCAACCCGCAGGCGCCCCCCCGGACCAAGTTGCGGGACCGAGGCAAATGGCGTTGGGAGCAAGGGAAATGGCGCTGGGAGCCGTACTGAAGCGCGAGACCTCCCCTCCTCTTCCCCTGGCTTTCCCTTCTCTAATGTACCCTTACTTTTTCGCTTGGAGTTGTAACTAATGTTCCCGCACTTTATTCGCTTATTATATTATTATTTTTTTATCGCGTTCCCGCTCAGCGAGAGCAATGGCTCTGTCTTTAATATTTTTGTATGCGTATGAGTTATCTTCCCAGCTCTTTCGGGTGGAGAGAGCCACCTTGCTTCCGCCTACTTTACCTGCCGTATGACACTTCGCAACGTTAGCGCCAGCTGTTTAATCGGTCGCTGTCAGATTCGGGCGGGAAAAACGAAGCGTCGCTGACCTAGGACGCGGCGGCTGTACCCTCGCCGCCTTTCTGAAAACAGCCATCATTACCACGATTTTCTATAAATAGGAGGCTCACCTACCACATTCATTCCTCTGACTCCAGTATCTCTCCTCTTTGTTGTTGTTCTCGCGGTCTTCGCAAAGCTCTCGCCCTTTTCTGTCTTCCACTTCCGTTCTCGCCCCGTTCTCGCTCTCGCCTTCTCCCCGTAGATCTCGCCTTCAAATCCTATTGCGATGCCGGGTGGTGGTGAAGGACGATCCAACTGCGCGGAAGCCTTCCAAAAGCATCTCTTCCCTTCCTGTACTCTCACTCTGGAGGAGTTCAATCTGACCAAGACCCAGCACGTTCCCGCCGGCTTCATCGCGCGGCCCCCGGGCAGTCATGACAAAGTCAACACTGCAGGGGAGTGGGAGCTCGCCATCCCTATTGAACACTTCGAGGTGGGCTTCCGCCTTCCGCTGTGGCCTGAGATGCGACAGGCCCTCCGGTACTACGGTGTGGTTCCCGCGCAGCTGAACCCTAATTCAGTTGCCATTCTCGTGGCATTCATATGCTACATGCGTTCCGAGAGGATCAAGTTTAGCTTGCCGATCTTCCGCAAGCTGTTTACCTTCCGCGCGAAAGGAGGCGTGGTGTTCTTCTCCGGGCAACTGCTGAAGACGATCGGTCTCGCCAACAAGCATCATCATTGGGGCGAGAAGTTCATCTACGTCTCCGGCGACTTCGGGAACGTACCCCTAGCCCCCATCCAATACGAGGATGCCGCCTACAAGCCTGCGTCCTTGGGCTCCCGCGAGAGTTCCCTCCTTGAGTTCTTCGGAACCAAGGACTTCGACGTCCTCCACCTCCGGCGAGACGTCGATTCTCTTTCCCCTGTACTTCCGGGAGAAGGTAGGGTCTCGCCTTCATTTATCTTTTTCTTGCCTTTTCCAAGGTTAGAACTTATCGCTATTGTTTTCGCAGGAGAGCGCGAGATCCCTCTCCGCCAGCCTTTCGACGAGGCTCGCGCCAGAGAGAGCCAGCCTCCTAAGGACCCGCTGGCTCTTGCGAAAGCCGCCGCACAAGCCTGCCGAAAAGAGCCGGGCCTCCCCCCTCAAGCGGTGTTGTGAAGCGAAAGCCGGGTGCTTCCGCACCTCAGCCAATCAAGAGGCCCAAGACCACGGATACCGAGAAGGGCAAGGATGTTGTTGTACCTCCCGTCCAACCTCTCCCCGCCGGCCGCTCCTTCGAGGAAGTCCTGGATGCAGTGAGCAGGATTGCGGCCACCAGGGGCGGCCCCGGGACTCCTGCCGAGAACCCTCGGACCCCTGGCGCCGCCGAGAGCGAGGGTGCCGCCGCCGGGAACTCCGGCCAACCCCCGTCTGACGAGGTGCCGCGGGGTCATCGTAACTTTGGTCTCGGCGTGAGGTGTCTGGACGCGGAGAACAAGCCACTGCTGCAATGGGACCCTGACGCCAACAAGGTCACGATCTCGTCCCTTTTGCCGAGCTGGGCGGAGCGAGACGAGGTCACCGGCGAAGCTTTCGCTTTAGGCTATGGCCTCTACAGCCGGGAGGACGCTAGCGTCTACGACAGGATGTCGACCCGGCTGTTGGCATACGACTCCACTCGCGCTTTAATGCGTGGGATGGAGCTTGCGCACATATGTGCCCGGCGGAGCATTACGATAGACCGCAACTTCCAAGACATGTTCAAGGCCAGGGACGATGCGGTGGCCCAGGCGGCCTCTCTGGCCAAGGAGCTGGCCGAGACCCAGCAACTATTATCCTCGCGCCAAGCGGAAGGGGTAAGCGAGACCTTTCATAATCACTTGTTCTCGCAATCCTAACCCTTCTCTTATGCTAACCTCCCGTTGTTCAGGATTCCGCTCAAGCCGCACTTCGCGAGGAGCTGTCTCAGGCCCGATATGACAACGTTCTCCTGCGAGAGCAGATCGCGCGCCTCGAGGCGAGTGCAGCCCCTCCGCTGGACGAGAGATTGAAGAGCCAGTATTACTCGGCTTATGACATCGACAAGCTCCTTCAGGGGAACGTTCAAGCCACCGTAAAGTTGACGCTGGAGACGCTGCGCGACATCAACTGTTGGGACGGAAGGGGCAAAGACATTACCGCTCCACAACTTGTCCCATGGCTCTTCGAGCCCATCCCAAAGCCCCCTGGCGCCCCCAATACCCCTCCCTCGGATGTCCCAAAGTCCCCCACAGCGGATGGCGAGACCTCCGGGGGGGCTCCGGCGGAAGCTCCAGCGGAAGCTCCAGCGAGACTTCAGAAGGATACAGCTTGTCCCCTTGAGGGTCCCCTTCTTGCTTTTGTTCTTCACTTCTATGTAAAGCGCGAGACGCTATCATTTTGTACCAGTATATAGTATTTGTTAATGCAAATGTTTTTTCTTGCGAACATTTTTTGTTATTTGCGAATGTGTTTGATGTGATTGTCGTAGTTGAATGCTTTCGGCGTAGGCTTCCGCCAAGGCCCTTGGCCTTCTTAGGAAATTCGTAGCGATGAATCAGCAAGAACCCGCGGTAACCGGCCAGCCGGAAGCGTGACTCTCGAATCCTTAAGACGGGACCGTCCCCTCTAGACTGCGCGAGTCCCCACTAGCCCATCGTATGACGATCTCGCCTATTTGTTCGAGAACACTGAGAGGAACCCTTTTGGCGGAAGCCTCCCCACCTCGAGTTCCCTTCAATAGGGAATCTTCTGCCGAGACCTATCCCTGCCGAGATCTATCTCTGCCGAGATCTATCTCTGCCGAGACGTATCCCTGCCGAGATCTATCTCTGCCGAGATCTCTCTCTTCTTTTTCACTTGTCATTTGGTATTCCCCACGTGCTTCCTGCCTTTCATTAACCAAGCCAACCAGACCAAACCTATTCCCCACAGGCGAGCCTTCGGACATGCCAGCTAGATGAGAGCCTGCGCAGCGGGTCTACCTGGGGCCGAGCCGAGCTCGGGGTGCCGATGAAGATCTCAAACCAACCAAACATATCCCCCACAGGCGAGCCTTCGGACCTGCCAGCTAGATGAGAGCCTGCGCAACGGGTCTACCTGGGGCCGAGTCGAGCTCGGGGTGCCGATGAAGATCTCAAACCAACCAAACCTATCCCCCACAGGCGAGCCTTCGGACCTGCCAGCTAGATGAGAGCCTGCGCAGCGGGTCTACCTGGGGCCGAGCCGAGCTCGGGGTGCCGATGAAGATCTCAAACCAAAACCTATCCCCCACAGGCGAGCCTTCGGACCTGCCAGCTAGATGATAGCCTGCGCAGCGGGTCTACCTGGGGCCGAGCCGAGCTCGGGGTGCCGATGAAGATCTCAAACCAACCAAACCTATCCCCCACAGGTGAGCCTTCGGACCTGCCAGCTAGATGAGAGCCTGCGCAGCGGGTCTACCTGGGGCCGAGCCGAGCTCGGGGTGCCGATGAAGTTCTCAAACCAACCAAACCTATCCCCCACAGGCGAGCCTTCGGACCTGCCAGCTAGATGAGAGCCTGCGCAGCGGGTCTACCTGGGGCCGAGCCGAGCTCGGGGTGCCGATGAAGATCTCAAACCAACCAAACCTATCCCCCACAGGCGAGCCTTCGGACCTGCCAGCTAGATGAGAGCCTGCGCAGCGGGTCTACCTGGGGCCGAGCCGAGCTCGGGGTGCCGATGAAGATCTCAAACCAACCAAACATATCCCCCACAGGCGAGCCTTCAGACCTGCCAGCTAGATGAGAGCCTGCGCAGCGGGTCTACCTGGGGCCGAGCCGAGCTCGGGGTGCCGATGAAGATCTCAAACCAACCAAACCTATCCCCCACAGGCGAGCCTTCGGACCTGCCAGCTAGATGAGAGCCTGCGCAGCGGGTCTACCTGGGGCCGAGCCGAGCTCGGGTGCCGATGAAGATCTCAAACCAACCAAACCTATCCCCCACAGGCGAGCCTTCGGACCTGCCAGCTAGATGAGAGCCTGCGCAGCGGGTCTACCTGGGGCCGAGCCGAGCTCGGGGTGCCGATGAAGATCTCAAACCAACCAAACCTATCCCCCACAGGCGAGCCTTCGGACCTGCCAGCTAGATGAGAGCCTGCGCAGCGGGTCTACCTGGGGCCGAGCCGAGCTCGGGGTGCCGATGAAGATCTCAAACCAACCAAACCTATCCCCCACAGGCGAGCCTTCGGACCTGCCAGCTAGATGAGAGCCTGCGCAGCGGGTCTACCTGGGGCCGAGCCGAGCTCGGGGTGCCGATGAAGATCTCAAACCAACCAAACCTATCCCCCACAGGCGAGCCTTCGGACCTGCCAGCTAGATGAGAGCCTGCGCAGCGGGTCTACCTGGGGCCGAGCCGAGCTCGGGTGCCGATGAAGATCTCAAACCAACCAAACCTATCCCCCACAGGCGAGCCTTCGGACCTGCCAGCTAGATGAGAGCCTGCGCAGCGGGTCTACCTAGGGCCGAGCCGAGCTCGGGGTGCCGATGAAGATCTCAAACCAACCAAACCTATCCCCCACAGGCGAGCCTTCGGACCTGCCAGCTAGATGAGAGCCTGCGCAGCGGGTCTACCTGGGGCCGAGCCGAGCTCGGGGTGTCACAAAACATTCAACTATGTTATGTCATGAAAAATTCGACACTAGTAAAGGAGAATCAATCAGTATAATATAACAAGTTTAATTTTGAGATACACGGTTACATCCTTCCCCCCTCAGGGTAGAATCGTTTTAGATCATCACCACTCCACGTGTGGCTTAAGGATCTTCCCTCCACGTCCTGGAGGTAGTATCCCCCTGTTCCGAGGACTTCCTTTACAATGTATGGACCTTCCCAGTTCGGGTGGAGCTTACCCACGGGAGCCGATCTTCCCGCCGCGTCGACCTTTCTCAGCACCAGATCCCCTTCTGCGAACTGTTTGACCCTGACATGCTTATCAAAATGCTTGGCCATCCGTCGCTTGATTTCTTCTTGCCTGATAGCCGCCACGTCTCGCAGTTCCTCCACCATATCTAACGAGAGGCGCTGCCCCTCTTCATTCTCCACCCTCCAAGTCTCGTCACCTTCGCCCGCGGCTGTGACTCGCGGGGACCGGACCTCAAACTCCACCGGTAGGATGGCTTCACACCCATGAGAGAGCTTGAAGGGGGTCTCACCGGTGGCCGTGTTCGGAGTCGTTCGTAGTGCCCACAGGACCGATGGGAGCTGTTCCACCCAATTTCCCTTCAAGTTTTCCACCTTCTTCTTTAGTAGATTTACAATGATTTTGTTTGCTGCTTCCACTTGACCGTTACTCCGAGGGTGATGGACGGAGGCAAACCGGAGATCTATTCCCAGTTGAGCGCAGAAGCTGATGAACTCCTCGCTGGCAAACTGGGGGTCGTTATCGGTCACTATTGCTTGGGGCAACCCATGTCTACAAATGATCTCCCCCCAGATGAAATTCCTTATAACCTGCGAGGTGACTTTGGCTAAAGCTTTAACCTCCAGCCACTTCGAGAAATAATCAATCATGACCAAAAGGAACCTCCTCTGTCCACTAGCCGGAGGAAAGGGCCCAACTAAGTCCATTCCCCAGATAGCAAATGGCCATGGTGCCGTGATACTCCGGAGTCTTTGAGCTGCCAAGAGTTGAAGGGGGGCGAAGAGCTGACATTTTTGACACCTCCTTGCAAACTCCATGGCATCCTTCCTTAGGGTGGGCCAGAAGTACCCCTGTCTGACCACCCTAGCCTCCAGTGTCCTTCCTCCAGAGTGACTGCCGCACTCGCCCGAATGCACCTCCCTTAAAATCTTCGGGATTTCTTCTTCGGTTGCACATCTGGCTGGAAGCCCTGACAACATCTTACGATGCAGACCCCCCTCCATCATCAAGTAGTGAGCCGCCTTGCGCTTGAAGCTTCTCCCCACCTTGGTCCCCTCAGGCAGTTCACCGGTGGTTAGGAAGGCCACAAATGGATCTATCCACGAGGGTTGCTGATCCACAAGCATCAACTCTCCTTCCTCGATAGCTGGTCGGAACAGCTCCGTCAAGATCCCTCCTACCTGAGGTCCGAACTTGGCCAGTCGATCGGCGGCTACACTTTCTTCCCTTGGAATATGTTGAATTGAGAAAGACCGGAATCCTCCGATGATCACCCTTACCTTGGAGAGGTATCTGATGAGGGTTGGCTCCCGAGTTTCAAACTCTCCCCGGATTTGCGATGTCACTACCTTTGAATCAGTGAAAACTTCTACCTCCTGAATCCCCAGCTCCTTTGCCAGGCGAAGGCCAGCAATAACGGCCTCATACTCCGCTTGATTGTTGGTCACTGGGAAATGTAAAATGACTGCTTGCTCTATGGTTACCCCCTGGGGACTTGTCAACACCACCCCTGCCCCTAGGGAGTGCCTTCCTGAGGCCCCATCAACCGTCAACTTCCATGCTTCTCGCGGTTGCTGCTCTTCCCCCTCAACCCCAACAACGTAGTCTGCTAGAAAGTCCGCCACCGCCTGTGCCTTGATGGAGAGCCTTGGTACAAAGGAGATGTCGAACTCGCTTAGCTCAATGGACCACTTAGCCAGCCTCCCCGAGTGCTCCACTCCTTCGAAGATCTTGCGAAGAGGGTGGTCGGTCACCACCCTAATCGAATGCGCTTGAAAGTACGGCCGGAGCTTTCTGGCCGAGATGACCAAGGCATAAGCGAGCTTTTCCAGGATGTGGGTAGCGAAGCTCTGCATTTCTCAATATCCGGCTGACGTAGTAGATGGGAAGCTGCTTCTTTCCTTCTTCTCTTACTAGGACGGAGCTTACCGCCTCCGCCCCTACTCCGAGGTACAAGGTCAAGTCCTCCCCATCCTTTGGGCTCTGAAGGAGGGGAGCCTGAGATAGTTGCCTTTTCAGCCCTTGGAAAGCCTCTTCGCACTCGGCCGTCCATTCGAACCTTTGATTCCCCCGCAGCACTTTAAAGAATGAAGAACACTTGTCTCCTGCCCGGGAGAGGAACCTGCTTAGCCCAGCCAGCTTGCCTGTCAAGCGCTGAACCTCCTTGACGTCGCGGGGTGACTCCAAATCCAGGATGGCCTTGACTTTGTCCGGGTTGGGCTCCACTCCTTCCGGAGTCAGGAGATGCCCGAGGAACTTCCCGCGGCTTGCCCCGAAGACACACTTCAAGGGATTCAGCCTCATTTTAAATCTTCTCAGGGTGGCGAATGTTTCCTCGAGGTCTTGCAGGTGCGAAATTATGCATTTGCTTTTGATCATTAGGTCGTCGACGTAGACCTCCAAGTTCCTCCCCCTCTGATCCCGGAAGACCCGATCCATCATGCGCTGATAGGTAGCCCCTGCGTTCTTTAACCCAAAGGGCATCATCTTGTAACTGAAGCACCCCTCCCTTGTGATTAAGGACACATCCTTGGTGTCAGGAGGGTGCATCCGGATTTGGTGATAACCTGAAAAAGCATCTAAAAAACTCATGACAGAAAAACCAACGGCTGAATCAACCAGCGCGTCGATCCGAGGCAGGGGATAGCAATCCTTAGGGCATGATTTATTCAACAAAGAAAAGTCTACACACATCCTCCATTTACCACATCCTTTCTTCACCATTACCACATTGGAGATCCAGCCTGGATACTGGATCTCTGAGATGAAGCCCGCCTCCAGGAGCTTCTTGACCTCCTCGCGAATGGGCTCCTCCAGCTTGGTGGCGATGGCTCTCATCTTCTGACGGATGGGGCGGGCGCGGGGATCCAGGTTCAGGCGATGGCAGGCTATGTCGGCGTCGATGCCCGGCATGTCCGCCGCGCTCCAAGCGAAGACGTCAACGTTGCTTTGAATGCAAGCTCGCACCAGCTCCCGGGCCTCAAGACTCAACCCCCCGCTGACCCGCACCCTTTGCACCTCTCCTGCTTTGGTGAAGACCTCCATCTCCACCACTTCTTCAGCCGGTTCCAACCGCGGCTGCTCCCAACCGGTTCTTGCCTCTTCCTCCAGCTCCAGCTCTCCTTTTTCCTCCTCAATCTCCATCGCTTCTACCCCCCTCTGCTGCTGCTGCTCGGCTCCTATGCCTCCCGGGACTTCTCCCTCGACTTCTATCGCCGCCTGCTCTTCTACTTCCACTGCCCTTTCCGGGCTTTCCTGCCCATCGCTCCTCCGTATCACCTGCACATCCCCTCGCATCTTCTCTGTCTCTTCCTCTCCAGCTTCCTCTCCAGCTTCCTTCCTTACCTCCTCATGGACCATCTCCTCTAGGGCCGCCATCTCTATTTCCAACTCTTCCGCCTCCGCCATCCACGAAATAGTGTTGACTGCCGTAACGTAACATTGCCTTGCCACCTTCGGGTCTCCTCTAACCCTGACCTGCACCCCCCCATTGTTGAACTTGAGGCACTGATGGAACGAGGAGGGGACGCAGCGAAAGGCGCTGATGAGGGGACGCCCAAAGATGGCATTATAGCTGCTCGGGGCGTCCACGATCACGAACCTGCAGTTCCGCGACACGCCCCCCAACCTTACGTGTAACCCTACTCCTCCTTCTACCTCCTTCCTCTCCCCGGAGAACCCGAACAGAGGTCCATCTGATGCTAAGACACTCTTCCCTTCAACCCTCATCTCATCAAAAGCTTTCTTGAAGATGACGTTAACCGAGCTCCCGTTATCTACCAGTATCCTTGAAACGGTATAGTTCTCCACTGCCGTCTGGATCACCAGGGCGTCGCAGAATGGATCTTCATAGTCCGGCATGTCCGCTGATGAGAAAGTAATCTTTTCCTCTGGTGGAGGAACCTGGGAGGTTGAGGCCACCCCTCTCCAGTACATGGTTTGAAGGCTCCCCTTACGGGTTGCCTCAATCCCCACTCCTCCATGAATCACCCCGATTCCTCCCCGGGTCCCTACATCCACCCGGTCTTCGCACCTGTCCTCCGCTTCGCCCTGCTGCACCTCCACTATCCTCATTGGTTGATCCTGCCTCCCTGCTCCTCTGGCCTCCCTCAGCTCCAAGAACTCTGGGCAGGTGGCCGTTGCGTGACCCTCCTCCTGGTGGAAGTCAAAAAGAGCAACGCCTCCCCGCCCCTTCTCCCGTCTCCCCTTCCTCTTCTTCCTCCTCGAGCTCCCCTGGCTGCTCCTCTCCTCCTTCCTACTTCCATGGCCTCCTGCGGTGGTGGGGGACGATCCCTCGGCTCCTGCGTCCATGCCGGTCGATCGAACCTCCGGGGCTCCCGCAGGTTATCTCTCCCCCGATAGCCTTCTCCTGGGCCTTGGGGGCGACCCTCCTGGGGCCTCCAACCCAACCGGTTGACTGGCTCCCGGGCCCCCCAACCCTGCTGCTGCCCAAACCTTCGGGGCTCCTCCCTTCTCCTTTCTTCCCTCAGCTCCCTCTGCTCTCTTGATTCCTTCTGTCTTCCCGCTACTGGTTCCTTCCCGTCCTCTTCTGCTAGCTTGGCCAACTTCCTGGCGAATGCTGGGTTTGCCCTCTCGAAATCAATCTCCTTTGCTGCCCTCTCCATGAGCTCCTCAAAGGAGAGGGGGGGGCATCCTCTTCAACTCCATGCTAAAAAATCCCGGTCTCAGCCCCAGGGTGAAGGCCAGCATCAGCGCGTACTCTGGGACCTCCTGGACCAAAAGGATCTCCTCCTGGAACCGGTCGACATAGTGACCCAACGTCTCATCTGGCCTCTGCCTTACCGCAAACAGACACTCTGCTTCCTTCTTCCACTTCTTTGAGGTTGAGAACCTCAACAGAAAACTTCTCCGCAGATCTTCAAAACAGTAGATTGACCTTGCTGGCAACTGGTGAAACCAGTCCCTTGCCTTCTCCTTCAGCGTGATCGCAAAGAGGCGACACTTGAAGGCATCTGTCATCTGTCTTATGGACACAACGTCTTCAAACCACTGTACGTGCTGCACCGGGTCATCCTTCCCTGAGTAGTAGGACATGTCGGGCTCCCGGAACCCCTCCGGTACCGGAGCCGAGATGATGAGCTCGCTAAATGGGCTCTCGCCCCCTGCCTGGCGAGAGGGCACGTCTCGCGGCCTCGGCTGGCTCGCCCGATCCGCGAGACCGTGCCCTGGGAAGAGTTCCCGCACCGCCGCCTCCTTCTCGCCAGGCTCTGTCAATGCCTCCTTGCCCGGGCGCTGGCTCTGGCCTGGGAATAGCTCCCGCGCCGCCATATCTCTCTCGCCAGCCTCGCCCGGGACCTCCTTTTCTGGGCGCTTCCCTGGGGCGTTCTCGCCCAAGAGCGGAACCTCTTCTATCGGGATCTGAGGGGTGGCCCACTCGCCTCTCGCCGAGAGGGCCAAGCTGATCGTCTGCAGAACCTCTCGCCTGAACTCATCCAGCATCCTCTTCGTTGCTTCCTCTCCCCGGGTGGGGGAGCCTCCAGAACCTGACCCTTCACCTTCACCTCCAGCCATGGGACAAAACTTAAGGCTTTCTTGAATCAGCTGCCTTCCACGCTCACCGCACCAGAACTGTTGAAGCCAAATATGACCTCAACTGAAGTTCGAAGAAAAAGGGGTGCAGCCAAAACCTACTTCTCTCAAGTCTTACCCCTTGACTGGATTCTAAGGACCTAAGACTGACCCAAAAGCCTCAGCAGGGAGGTCCCACCTCACACCCGAAAGATCTCTGAGAGCTTCCCCTCCAAAGCCAAAGCTGGGCTAGGAGCTCCTCAGAAAGCACTAGAATTCCGGAGACAATGATAGCTTGCTTTCTAAGGAACCCTTATGGGTCTATTTATAGCATTTTGCTGTCCTGAATTTATTGAAAAGCCCCTGGTTGGTCTGCCAATAGCCAAAACCCGCTTTTTTTCTGAGGGTACTGAAGTAATTTCTCCTGAGGGCAATTAGGACATTCTTCCAAAGACCCTGGGCCCCACTCGGCGAGAGCTGATGCCGAGACCTTTCGGCCCAGGGCGTGGCGTGAACGTTCTCGCCCCAAGCGAGAACTCGCGGGATTGAGGCTTGGTTTGGGCGAGAGCGCTTCCGCGCAGCCCGCGCTTGGCGCTCTCGGCCCACGGTTTCTCTCTTATAGCATCCGGCGGGAGCGTTTCCGCCTTCTGTGGGCGAGATCCTCCTTAGGGCGGGACCACTTTGGCTAACCCTCCTGTGACCATTGTGCCTCCTTGTCTGGCTCAGCGAATATGGGGTTGTACACACGTAAAAGCCTTAAGGCCTTATAATATTGTTTACTTGATATTACATGTTTTACAAACCACGGCACGCAGGCCGATCATACATGAATAAATATAGTAAACACTCCAATTAGGCCTTCGAGGGTCGGCTTCACAATTGGGGCTTTAGCCCGCTAATTACTGCTTGGTCCAACAGCACCTGCAAGCAACAAAACCACCGCACGGTGGCAAAACAAAGGCAACAGTCAGCAATGCTAACCAAATTATAACGATCCCGCCCCCAACTCGGGGCGGCGATGCTCCTTCCCTGCATTCCATTAGCATAAGCGAGCTATATAACAATATTCATCACATCACAGGCATAGGCTCACACGGCCACACACCCCGTGCACTCACGACACATTTTCGGTGAACACAGTCTAAGTCTGTCGACTCACCACCATCCCTTTGGACGGCCAAACAATGAGCAATTTGTCTTCCCGGCATGGGTCACGGTAATTAAAACCATAGACCGCCGAAGACTCTCATCTATGCCAACGACAAGTGCCACGTAACTTTAGATCTCTTTAACCCGAACGACATAGAACGGGTATGGTTCCATCTGACCCGTGCTCACATCGTAACGGTAATTTAAACCATATGCGCAGGTCAAACTTCTCCCGAGTCCTTTTTCCATCACAATTCACATAACCCGGTTATGTTCAAGTTGGCTCTCAGGCCACCAAGTTGGCAAGATCACGCATTCGCCCAGTTTTCCGGGTGCACCTTTGGGTTAATCCCCAAGGCTCCCTGTTGCAATCTACCGTGTAGAAAACCCGAAAAACAAGCAATAGCACGGAGTCTTCTCCGGCATTATGCAATGCAACATCACCGATCCAGACCAACATGTCCAGATAGGCTTCACACATCATGTCTATATTTGTTCTCACTAACGGATTCGACACAACGGGGACTTTACATATCTACCCAAAGGAATGCCTCCAACTTAATGCAAACTCGCGAGAGCGGGCTTCCTATGCAAAGAAGGAGAGCTTCACATGCTCAATAAGAGAATCGTTACCCTGGTGTTCTTCTTTGGCGCCATGGAAAATGTAAGCGGATGAAAAACACTGCGCTCTCTATGCCTCCGTGGATCCGGAGTCGGCTCGCGATTTGGAGTTTCGAGGCTCCTCCAATAGCCAGATCTACCTTCTTCTTCCTTCCTTGGCTCTCCTCTCTCTCTAAACTTTAGAAAGGTAACCATACAAGTAAAAGTGAGGGTTTCAAAGGTCCAATCCCGGGTATATCCCATCAGGAACAACCCCTAGCCGTTGGATCACCAATATAAGAAACGAACGGCCTGATTCAGGCCTGAAATGTACAATCTGGATCGAACACGGCCTGGCACACGCCCGTGTCCAGGGCCGTGTGCCTCATTCGCCATCAAAATCGACGCGCCTGGAACAACACACGGGCATCGAACATGCCCGTGCTCGACCTTACACACCCGTATTCCACCTGACACGGCCGTGTGGCCGGCCGTGTACCCCCATCGATTTATCCTGAAAACAACCCGAGAACTACACGGGTTCTAGGACACGCCCGTATCCTAACCCGTGTCCACTCGAACATGACTGGGCTCCAGGCCGTGTACACGGTCTCGACACTCGACACTTCATCGAGCGAAGTTTGTCGACCTCACGACACGGCCTTAGACACGCCCGTATCGTAGGCCGTGTGTCTTGTCTCGACATATCGTTGAGCAAAATTCGTCGACTCCCCGGAATGAGTGTCGACACGGGTCGACACGCCCTGTGACACGCCCGTGTTGCAGGCCGTGTGCCATGTCTCGACACTTCGTCGAGCGCAATAAATGTCGACTTCGCGGGCAAATGGTACACTGAGCAAGAATGGAAAAAGCATGAAGCTAGACAAGAAGCCATTCTACAATATAGAAGAAAGGCAAAAGCTGGGAAGCTACCTCCTAATGCTCAGGAGCCTAGCAAATACTTCCCAAAGCCTTTTCACTATTTTGAAAGGCAAAGAATAAGGGATGAAGAACAAAAGAAGAAAGATCTGAAGGGCAAGAAGCCAGCTGAAGATACTGATGCTCCAGTACAAGCCAAGATCCAATCATGCAAAGGAATAGTCATCAAGGAGCCTGAGCAGCCTTAGGATAGATTTAATAGATTTTACAACATTGTAATCTTTAATGTTAAAAATCTATGTAAACTATTGTTAAGAAACTTTTGAAATTTTAAACAAAACAATGATTAATGCTAATTATGCTTGCATCATTATTCTGTGATGTCATTTTATACATGTTTTGTTTATTAGTTACCCTGTCATATAATGTTTTTATACATCATAATGTCTGTTTATTATGAATGATGTATACCATTGACTAAGGGTTATGACTTCTCTAAATAGGGGGAGATTGTTGGGTATATTGGAAAATGTGTACTAGATTTCAAGAACCCTCACCTTTCTCAATGATATGCATCAAGTGGTATTTGATGTTGTTTTGAGTATATATGTGCAGGTTAAGAAAATGCAAGAATGCAGGAAAAGTTTCTAAGTCCATGAGTCGACACTAGTAAAGCTGTGTCGACACCTGGAGTTAATTGTGTCGACACTGGAGAAAAGCTGTGTGGACACATGGAGTCAATTATGTCCACACTTGGAAAGGCTGTGTCGACACCAAAAGAAACTGTGTTGACACACAGAGGCAGTATCGACACACAGAAAAGCTTAGTCGACATCAACTGTGTCGACACACAGAGGCAGTGTCGACAGACAGAAGACTCTGTCAACATCAACTGTGTCGACACACAGGACTTGTGTCGACACATAACAGAGTTTCAACAAAGTTAATTTTTGTGAAGAAAAGAAGTGATTGTGTCGACACATAGAATTAGTGTCGACACATTCTGCAGAAGTTGTGTCGAGAAGCGGTGTCAACACCAAGAGAGCTGTGTCGACACCACCAAGGCTTGTGTCGACACTTAGTCTACTTGTGTTAACATAAGATGAAGTTCAGTCTCGACACTTTGCTGACAGAGACAGAGTTTCAAGAAGTGACTGGAAGACTTGACAGCTGTCATAACCAACCGGTCTACTGCAACTGTCAGAGCTGTCAGAAGTTTGTTAGAAACCGGATCAGCCGGTTACCATGGATAAAGTCTATATAAAGACATTCTCTATCAACAGATAAACAAGTTACATACATACAGATACATACACTTAAAAAACAGAAGTAGATTTTCAACAGAAGATCTAAGAAGACATTCTCAAGTAGAGATCTACTCAGAGTTTCTCGAGGAAATTAAAAGAAGAATTCAGAAGTATCTTGAGAAGAATTTGGAGAGAGAGCTCCATCTAATCAAGTGAAGAAAGGGACTTAAATCAACAAGTCTCTTAAGTGCAGTTTCTGAACCAGTCTGCCAAGAAAAATTCAGATTTATTTCTGAATTTCAAGAAAAAAGCTGTTTGAAGATCGACTTCAAAGGAGATCAACCCTACTGTGTTCAGATTCAAGAAGATTTGAAGAAAGCTAAGACAGGTTGATCTCTATCATCAGATTCGTTCAAGAACTGATCAAGAAACCGTCCATCCTTTCTCTCTCAACCAGGGTGGTGGTAGATTTAAAATTAACATCTATTTTCTGTATGATCTTTTTAAGATCTGAGTTGTAAGTCTGATTTATAAAGGCTGAGTTATAGGAGATAAGTTCTCTGAGTGGTAGGCCTTGTTGAAGGCTGAGGTAGGGCTGTGAGCCTGAGTTATAGGAGATTTTGATCTCTGAGTTGTAGGCCTTGTTGATGGCTGAGGTAGGGGAGATTACCTGAGTTGTAGGAGTGTGGACTCACTCTGAGTTGTAGGAGCCTTGTTTGGGCTCTGAGCTGTAAGATCTGAGGATCTGAGAAGAAGGAAATAAGTTAGGCCGAATCTAGCACACTGCTAGATAGGCGAAGGGGGAAAGTGGATGTACCCAGACCTTGGGGAACCACTATAAATTAGTGTGTAATCTGTGAATGTGTGTGGTATTATTATTTCTGTGCTTTGATAGCTGTAGAACTGTTTGATTTAATTTGATTATCTGAATTAATATTCTGCCTTAGTATAAAAAGGAATTGCACCTATTCACCCCCCCCCCCCACCCCCCACCCTCTAGGTGTTTAGGAACTAATTCTTTCAGTGATGCTCGTGACCATTTGACTTTTAGCGACGAAGGCCCGCCACTTGTTCGTTATGACATTGCTGATTTTGTCGATGACGTCCGCCTCAGAGAATTTGATGATTATGATGGTCATTACTGCAAGCTTGAAGATGGGATTCTACCGCGACATCTATCGCCAATGTCATGCCAAATCTCCGCTACATGTTATGCATTTATGCATTTTGTTTTAAGCATTTAAATTTAAGCATTTTATTTCGTACTTGTTATTTCAATTTTATGTGTGAGATGGGCTGCGTATAACCATCTAAGTTTTAGTTTACTTTGTATGGTGGAGATTGAGTGTTGTAACCTATATATATGCTTTCATGGCTAATGAAAAAGTAGATTGAATGAGAAAAGAAAAACCCTAATTTCAAATTGAAATTTCCCTCTTCCTCTCCTCCTTGGTTGCCGACCTTAAACCACCTCCTTGGCAAAATTCGGCCAACCCCCTCCCCTCCTCCTTGGCAAACTTCGGCCAACCCCCCTCACTCCTCTCTTCTCCACCACCTAATCCCTTATCCTCTCCAACTACGATCAACCAAACAAAGGATCCCTCCCCTTGAATAGTTCGGCCACAACAAGTTTCCCAATCTAGGGTTCGGCCAACCTCAACTCCGCCCTCTTGGTGGATTTCAGCCAAGGTTAACAACTCTGACGATCTCTTTCCTCCCCGGTGATTCAAAAGAAAATGGCTTACGTCTTCATTGTCTGATGCGATTCCATGGAATTACATGGAAGTAGATCCTTCCACCTTCGTTGTGTGTTTTCTCCACATATCTTTGTGGACGGATTTGCAAATATACTGCTTAGGACTGGGTAATGACTTCTAATCCTCCTCTTATGTGATTCCTCCATTTTATTGTGAAATTTGGTGGTTTAGAAGGCTAGTAGTTTGTCCGGATTTATATTGAAATTATTGTATTACTAAAATCTGAATTTAAAGCGTTTATTTTATCTGGATGTTTTCGTATAAATTGAATTGGGTAGATCTCGTGAATGCTAGAAGAAATCGGGTTCGTTAACCCTTGATTTCTCTTTGATTTCAAGTGATTTGGCCTACCTCATATTAATTAAATTTGGGATTGATTTTGGACTTTGTTGAAATCACTATTTTAGACCGGATCTTCTCTTATTTCATTTGTGAATGCTTGCAGATAATATTAATTTGATTAGCTAATTGTCCTGATCGTGTAAATCCTATTCGCTTGAGCGAACATTGGCGCATAGCCCCTGTTTAATCTCTAAAAGGGGTGGCGACCCTTTGCTTTGTGCGTTGTTAAAGGATGTGTCATTAATTGTTTGAATTCGTCGGTAGTGTTAAAGAGAGATACCGTCGCTACGTGTTTGTTTAGTTGTCCGAACCTAACAGAGTGTAGTATTTTTCCGGTCGATACTATTGGTCTGCATCAATTTGGTATCAGAGGGAGGTTCGTGTCAATTTCCTAATTGTCACCCTCTCCCGATTCTTAGGATGTCTACACACACTTATATTGCACGTTTCGTTGTCAAAATAACAAAAAAAATTTCTGCTCTTCAAATAGAGGTCTAAAATTCTGAATTGTTTTTCGACATCCAAAAAAAATCCTGTAAATTCTCAATAGACTTCTTTGTGGAAAATTACAAAAAAAATTATTTTTATTTTGTTATTATTAGAGAAAAAAATAATTAAGTATGAAATTTATTCTGGTCATGTCAAATTTTGCCTACAAAACTCTTTTTCTAGATTATGTGCACAAGATCCGGGTAGATTTTTCTCTCCTGTCCCCACTGAATATAGCCCATGATGTTTATGATTCCCGATTAGATTATTTATGGTCTAACGTTATGTCTAACCACAACCCAACATTGCCCACTTGCCTTAGGCAGCCCAACCGTCCCCACGCTCTTCCTCACACTAGAATTGAGACACCCACTTACAATGGTTACGGGAATCCGCAAATTTTTCGAGAATGGCTTAAAGAGATGGAATCTTACTTTGTGGGGCACCCCTTGGATGACCTCCAAAAGATTGTCGTTGCCTGTGAAAAAGTATTTGGTCAAGCCCGTGTGTTTTTGTTAAATGAAGAGCGTCGTATTGGTAGCTATCAATATGCTTGGTCGCACATGCGTAGCCTACTATAAGATCATTTTGATCCTACCTACCTCTGCACTGCTGACACCAAGCCTGTGACTGAGTAACGTTATGACACTAGTCCCATGCCTTCCTATAGGAATGATTATGTACCCAAAGCTAGATCATTTTCTCCCAAAGGCCGATCTGCCCATAGTGTGCCTACTACCACCTTTAGGGAAACCCTACCATATAGGTCATATGTGTCAAACTCGAAAGGTGTTACGACTAGGGATGCCATGAGCCCTTATGATGAGAGTATTCCTGTCAGTACGAAGTGTCAAATGAATATTACCTGCGATGCTAGTGGAGTGGCTAGTCCCGATGCGGTTGAAAACCCCATTCCGCATACGACTGTGGTCATGTCTGAGTCTCCCCCTAGCATACTAAGCCCGTATGTGAACCTTCCAATGACTCCGAGTTAGTACCGTTGACTAAGCCCACCGCTGAGGGTGATGTCGGCATCATGGACGAGCTTAGTGATGTTGAGGAGTTCGGTTACCCCAATGACATGGGAGAGGAGCTCACCTTTGGAGTGCCACCACATATGATAATCTGACCTACCCTCGACCATATTCCTGATCCGTCACCTATGGTAGTTGCGGAATATTCTGATGAATCTGAGTTAGTAGATGTACCTACAATGTTGGAAGATGTACCTTGTGAGGGAGAGGAATTTTTGGATGACTTTGGTGGTGAAGACCTGGAAGACCATCCCTTGATGATCTCAACATGTCATGCTGATCAATCTGATTTTATTTTGACACCGGGTGTGATTTTACTGACCCTACCTCCTGCTCCATTAACCCGACTAGCACCTACTTTAGGACACGCTTCTGTTATTCCTGGTACGAGTCCTTTTATCTTACCTATGCTATTAGTCCCTCCGTTGGACATGTCTCGGTGGAAAGGTTTGGATGAGTTGTTAGCTTTCGTATTCAGTCTATTCACCACACTCCGTACGTCTAATTGTCCATTACCTATGAATGACCGTTTTTCTGAGTGTCCGTCTACGAATATGACTACATTTGCGACCGCATATGATTCCACGACGATTGTGCTCCTAGATTTAGTCTTATCACACCATATTTATTCTTCCAATCCAGTGGCACATACTTTCCCTCCGGCTATTTAAGACCTCTGCTTACATGTATCGAGGACATTAGCTAGCCATTTTGATTTATGCCGCGCGGACGTCCGCTCCATTCCGAGACCGTCCTACGCTAGAGTTGGTGATTTGGGTTTAGTCTGGTTAGTCCCCGAGCAGATGTCTACTGGCTCCGTCAATAATTTAATACGTAGGAATGCCGACCCATCCATGCTTATGAAGAACTTCAGATTTAATGCTTTTCTTTCGGAATTTTATTATGCATGGGGTGTTTCACCGTTTTTCAAGTTTTCGGACTTTTTACTGTACGTCTCTTTTCCACCTGAGTGGCTTTCTTTGTCATTTCTCTCTTCCACTAAATGTTCTCTTGGGTTGGGGAGTGTTAGTTCTATCGTGTCTATTTTCTACGAAGATTCCCTGGTTCTTGAAACGGATGGTAAGATTCAAGTTATTTTTCTTCTGCTTGACACCCTTTCGAGGTTCCTCAAAAGTTTTTCTATTTTTATGTTTGACAGGTTCGCTTTGATGTGGGATGACCATGCTACTAAGATTTGGATTGTGGGGCGATATTTGCCCTTGGTTGTTGCTGCCTTCGACTATTTTCCCATCCCGGGCCACTCCTCGATGATGAGTGATTTTGAGTGGGGGAGGATTGGTGGAGACGATGTCCCTCCATGTGTTCGTGATGCTCGTGACCATTTGACTTTTGGCAACGGAGTCCCGCCACCTGTTCATGATGACGTTGATGTGGTCGATGATCTCCGCCTTAGAGAATTTGATGATTATGATGTTCGTTGTCGCAAGCTTGAAGATGGGATTCTACCGGGACATCCATCGCCAACGCCGTGCCAAATCTCCCGTACATGTTACTCATTTAAGCATTTTAATTTAAGCTTTTTATTTTGAGCATTTTAATTTAAGCATTTTATTTCGTACTTGTTATTTCAATTTTATGTGTGAGATGAGCCGCCTATAACCATCTAAGTTTTAGTTTATCTTGTATGGTGGAGATAAAGTGGTGTAACCTACATATATGCTTGCTTGGCTAATGAAAAGGTAGATTGAATGGGAAAAGAAAAAACACTAATTTCAAATTGAAATTTCCCACTTCCTCACCTCCTTGGCCGCCAGCCTCAACCCTCCTCCTTTTCAAAATTTGGCCAACCCCATCCCCTCCTCCTTGGCAAACTTCAGCCAACCGCCATGTAACGCCCCTAGCCGATACAACGTGACAGTGTCACGGCTCCACTCTAGGAGACGTTATCGGGATGCAGCCCAAGCGCCCCAACCCCTCTCCAGCCCACTGGTAGGATGTTGGTGGCCACCGCCTCCCTTTCATGAGCAAACTCGACAGTTAAGGTTGGTCGTACGGGGACTTCCCAGGTGGTTACCCATCCCAGTACTACTCTCGCCCAAGCACTCTTAACTATGGAGTTCCTTCACTTCTCATCACCAATTGATCTGCAGCTCGATTGGTGATGAGATATGTGAGAACTCCATAGTTTTTATTGTAACGCCCCTAGCTGATAAATTGTGACAGTATCACGGCTCCACTTCAGGCGACGTTACCGAGCTGCAGCCCAAGCATCTCCAACCCCTCTCCAGCCCACTGGCGGGTTGTTGGTGGCCACAACCTCCCTTTGATGAGCGAACTCGACAGTTTAGTTGGGTCGTACGGGGACTTCCCAGGAGGTCACCCATCCCAGTACTTCTCTCGCCCAAGCACGCTTAACTATTGCTCGTTACTGGGCTATCGCTGAGGTTTCCTCTACCTTGATAAGAAGATCTTTCAACCAGCTCACATGATCTAGAGTTCGTAGTAGTGATTTATGCCCTAAAGTTGTGGAGGCACATGATATATGGCGCAATATGCAAGATTTATATCGATCATAAGAGTTTAAAGTACGTTTTCACTCAAAGGGAGTTGAATCTGTGCCAGCGAAGATGGTTTGAGTATGTTGTTGATTATGATGTTGAGATCAGTACCATCCGGGCAAAGCTAATGTGGTAGCCGGCACTCTGAGTAGAAAGATGGGGAAAGTTTTTAATCTTTCTGTGGAGTCACTGGTAGAAGAATTTATCTTGGTGGGTATTTCTGTTGGGAGTTGTAACTCGTGTAGAAGTTTGGAGATAGTTGAGCCTTCATGGATTGCATTCACAAGATTGCATCAGATGGAAGATCCTGAGTTGTTGCACCTTTATAAGAGGACTGAGAAAGGAGAGTTGCTAGATTTTCCGATCGATGATGCGGGTACCTTAAAGTACCGCGGTAGATTTTGCATCCCTAATGTTGAAGATATTCGCGTTAAGTTGTGCGGTGAGGTTCATGGTTAGAGTGTTTCCTACCACCCAGGTTCAACTAAGATGTACCAATAATTGAAGCAGATCGCCCGGTGGGTCGGAATGAAAGGTGATATAGCAAAGTTCGTTTCAGAATGTTTTACGTGCAAGCAAGTAAATGACGATCATGACAGACCTGGTAGCAATCTAACGCCTTTGTAAATTCCGAGTTGGAAGTGGGAGAGTATCTCAATGGATTTAATTACTGAATTACCAAGATCTCCCCGAGGACATGATTCAGTATGGGTTATTGTTGATAGACTAATGAAGTGTGCTCACTTCGTGCCTTTTAAGATTAATTACCGCATGAAGAAGATAACTAAGCTATATTTAAACGAAGTAATTTGATTACATGGAGTGCCAATTAGTATTGTATCAGATCGAGACTCCAGGTTTATGTCCCGCTTTTGGATGAGTTTGCAGGAGGGTTTGGGTACCGATTTGCGATATTCCACAGCCTATCATCCGCAGACAAATGGTCAAACGGAAAGAGTGAATCAGCTCGTGGAGGATATGATCAGATGTTACATTTTGGACCATGGAGGAGTGTGGGATGAGCGACTCAGATTTATGGAGTTTGCATACAATAATAGTTATCAAGAAAGTTTGTAGATGGCCCCGTTTGAGGCCTTGTATGGGAAGCGATGCAGAACTCCCTTATTTTGCGCCGAGGTTGGAGAGAAACCGTTGTTGGGTCCTGAAGCGTTAGAAGAAACGGATGTTTCTGTGAAGATTATTCGGGAAAAGCTTCGGATAGTGCAGGAACAGTATGGGAAGAATGCCAATCAGCGTAGGTATGATTTAGAGTTTGTTGTAGGGGACTTGGTGTTTCTCAAAGTTTCCCCGATGTCTGGAGTTAAAAGGTTTGGAAAGAGTCATAAGTTGGACCTGAGGTATGTGGGACCTTTTAAGGTTGTTAAGCGTATTGGTGTATCAGCTTATAAGCTGGATTTGCCCACAAATTTTCCTGATGTGCACGACGTGTTTCATGTGAGCTACTTGCGGAAATGTGTGCTCAGCGACCGGCAGATTCTTGACGTTGTGCCCCAGTTGGAGCCCAATCTTTCCTTTGTTGAGATTCATATCTGCATTCTGGATACTCAAGATCGAGTGTTTCGGAGGAAAACCATACCAATGGTTAAAGTTTTGTGGCAAAAACAGGACGTGGAAAGCGCCACTTAGGAGTTGGAGTCAGTGATGAGGGAGGCTCATCCTCATATGTTCTCCTAGTTTCTTACGGTAAGTATTTCCCCTTCTATAATTTTTGATTATATTCTCTCTGTGGAATCTTTTGGTGCGTAAAGTTTTGGGACGAAACTTCTTTTTAGGGGGAGTGACTGTAATGCCGCTGATTATTCAATATTTGGTTTAATTCATTATCTGGCGTGTTTTTTACGTTAGGGAGTTACGTTGCAGCATTTTCAGCATTTGCCGTTATTAGAGCATAGTTTTAGCTCTTAGGTTTTCTTTGTGTGTGGCTGGGTTTAGCCTGTTTGCAATATTTCCTAGCGAGCCGGGTATGTTTTGGTCACTCGATGGAGCGTCTTTGGGAATGCTTGTGTTTTGGCTTCGGGAGACGTTTACCTGAGTTTGGTTCATCGAATCTTAATTTCGACTGCATCGTGGGTTCATAGAATCGGTATTTAGCTATGGTGCGATTTTCGTAAAATTTTGGGTAAGTTTGGTTTCCGGGTCGTTTTGACGTTTTATTTAATTAATTATGTTATCCTATAATAAAATAATCAGGTAAAAGCATTATAAATAGAACACAATGCTTCAAACCCTATTCATTTGTCTCCCTCGTGAAACTGTCGGCTTGTTGCGGAAGAACGAGAGAGACAGACTTTCCAAAGCCTTCGACCGCCGATTTCTGGAGTTTGGTGCTCGATTTCTTCTTTGGAGAGTGGATCCGGGTAGATCTCGTCTATAACTACGTTTCTATGGTAAATTTTTCCAGTTTCTTGGATTTTTAGAGGTCTAGGTATGCGTTTTTGACCCTTTTTCATCCTGAAAAATTTCAAGTAGTGTTGCTCCGGAAGTTTCAGGAGCGTTTACGTGTCTGGATTGGCGATTTGAGGCAAGTGGCGACTTCTTCCCCTTGCCAAGCTTGACTTTCCTATATATATTCCATACTGTTCTTCCTTTTGTAGTAGTTTTTGGAATATGGTTAGATCCGGCCTTTGCCTATCTGCTTTATGGTATTATTTTTCCGGCCAAGTTCAACAATCATATCATTCAATGTATTAGTTTCTTGGAGTAGTTGTCGATTTGGAGTGGTCAGCGTTCATCGAATTGAAGCTAATTCATCGAACGGAAATCAACGAACAAAGGAAAATCGTTGAACGGAGTTCGACGAATAAATCGCAAATCGTCAAACAGAGTTCGTTGAGCTGAGCCAATTCATAGAACAGAGCAAGATTCATAGTGGACAGCTCTAGGAATTGAGTATAGCCCTTAGGCATTGAGTGTTACCTTAATAATGAATCCAATTTCAAGCGTATGTTCAAAAGTGTTGAATGCGTTGAGTGCACTCAATGCGACATTGAGTGTGATGATTACACTCAACGCCTTGCTGAGAGGTCTGCGGCGCTATGTGTAAAAGCGTTGAGTGCGTTGAGTATACTCAACATGGCGTTGAGTGTGCTGCATACACTCAGCACCATCAGAATTTAACGCTAATTCAAAAGGCATTGAGTGTGCTACCTACACTCAACGCGGCATTGAGTGAGCTGTATACACTCGACACCATCAGGAAATCTTGGAATATAAGTGTTATAGCATCGACAACATTGAGTGAGCTGAACTCACTCAATGTCGTCATCTATTTTTAGCGGCTAACTATTTAAGCGTTGAGTGAGCTGAACTCACTCAACTCTATCGTCTGATTCTTGATACTATGTTTAAGCGTTGAGTGTGCTGAGTTGTGGCGTCTAATGTAATTACTACACTCAACGTGGCGTCGAGTATACTCGATGTTTTTTCCTTAGCTTTGTGTCTCTTTACCAATTTGACGTGTATCACTAAGTCTTAGTCTTGTCATGCTAGACTCGTCGATTTTCTGATGAATTTATTGAGTTTGGGTTTATGGGTATTTGGACATATGGGGTTGGTTTGGTTGGCTTAGTTTCGTGAATCATTACACCTGGGCATGTTTGGGTCTTGTTTTTGGGCTGTTGGGTTGTGTTGGATCAGATGGCCACCACCGCAGTCCCGTTTTTGAAATGTTTGGGTCTGTTAGTTCGGGTTTGACCATTTTGGTCCTGACTTAGATCCAGTTGCATTACGGTGTTAATGATTCACGTGTTTATTGATTCTTTTCCCCGTTTTTGTTTCCTATGGATTAATCTTGTGTTGTTTCTGCCCTTCCTTGTAGATTGTTTTCGTAGTATAACTCTGTTCACACTTGGTGCAAATTTTGTTACCTTTTAACTTTATAAGTTAACTATTCGTTCTAAATCTCTAGTTATTTTGTTGTGTTTTTGATAGCTATTCAAGGTTAGGATTAGTAATCTTGCTACTCCCTTGTTTACTGACAGTTTTGTTTGCCACTTCTATTTTTCTTGCTAAGGTCTTCTTTTTTTGAATGCCTTAGGTTCTGAGCAGTAGCCGATTGAGCGGCTAGGTTTGGAGTTTGCTTGTGGACTGCAGTGTCGCTGAGGTTTCCTATACCTTAAGAATTAGTTCTTGGTTGTTTTCTTGTTAGTACAGACACACATACTGGCCAGTGAGTTCGTTTTAGTTTGTTGACGCCCACTAGAGATTTTCTTTGGAATTGTTGAATACTTTGCTAAGCTGTTAGTTTTGCCTTTCGTGGTTGTTTTTACTTGTTCTCTGGGAATATTTTATGCTAGGTTGCATGTTAGGTATTTTCACTTATAAAAACATTACTACTTGTACATCATACATCTCATATTTCTAAAATTAAAATACTATTTCCTAGCTAACGTAAAGACTATTTTCATACTTATAATAAATCTAGAGTCTTGCATGTCATGAGTTGTGCTTTGGGGATGTTTATACTCATGTAGGATGTTAATCAACATAACCAAAAGTATTTTTCTGTAGCGCATAACTATACTTTTACTCGTGGATTAGTTGATCAAATTTATTGAGGGATACGACCATCCAATTTAAACTGGTTTTTAGTTAATAACTTATGGATTTCATATAAACTGTAGAGTTTGGGGTTTTGCCTAAACGCCTGCAGTTATCCTCTGCATGGCGTGTTATCATGGCGCATATTTTCTCTTACTCTGATATAACTTAAATGTTGAGAAAATATGGGTTGTGACAGTTGCTACGTCTTCCTTTTTAGGAGGGAACCTCACAGATAGAGCAGCAGCAGCTTATGCAGCAAGACAGCCAGGCCAGTATGACAAGGCCTGAAGGGACGGTGCCATCGCTACCATCGGTAACTGATGTGAGTTAGAGAGACTCATTTTGTACTCGTACTCTGATGTTATAGAAGCTTGTTGATGTTTCTTTTATTTGATGTACTTTTGGACTATTTACTTATGTGTGGATTTAACTTTTATTTTATGTTCTTGGTTCGGTTGGCAATATTTGAATTCATTATAGCCGGTAGACAGGCGTCTTGTAGTACAGGTTAGCACGTGTGCTAATGCTACCGCAAGGTGGCAGTTCTGTGCATAAGACTCCCCTCGTGACGTGTTTTGTGTTTCGGGGGGGGGGGGGGGGGGGGGGGGGGGGGGGGGTCTTACAAATAGTATCAACTTGCTACGATCCTGAACTAAGGAAGTCATTCAACAATGGAACACCCCACTCGATTAGGAGTTGGGGGGCAAACTAACTTAGCGAAAGCAG